>NEWO01000013.1:4277803-4341814 GCA_003013225.1 Phalaenopsis aphrodite
CCTACACTTTAGAAGCACAACCTAGGGGAGATTCCATCCACCTAATTCCCAGCATAGGCTTCCTAGATTTTAGGAGCGCACCCTAGGTGAGAGTCCATCCACCTAAGCCCTCAGCATATGCTTCCTAGATTTTAGGAGTGCACCGTAGGTGAGAGTCCAGCCACCTAATTCTCAGCACAGGCTTCCTAGATTTTAGGATTGCACCATAGGTGAGAGTCCAACCACCTAATTCTCAGCATAAGCTTCCTAAACTTTAGGAGTACACCTTAAATGAGAGTTCATCTACATAATCTCTGCAGTGTAACCTCTCAAGGTTTTAGGAACATACCCTAGGTAAGAGTTCATTCACCTAATCCTTAAATGCACAATGAAACTAGACACTTGACCCTAATTCACAAACTGATCAAGACACTAGACACCAGGATGCACCGAGATGTGACCCGTGTTTCCTTAATTAAATCACCAGTGAAATCCCCATAATGACTTAACCTACAATAAAACCCAATGCATCGGGATTTGAGCTTGTTTATTACACTCAAATCCTCCTGACAGTTGGGGAAATTTCTTAATGTCACATATGGATCATCGGACTAGGATAAGTCTAGGGTCTAGATGACGAGGGCGATGACGACATTGCTTATGTGTGCTTAAACGAGAGATACAAAGTGGAATTATTAGAATAACATCTCCTACCTCGAGGACCTTCTATAAGAGAGAGGAAAGGATCGAGGATGCTATTCGCCGACTCTTGATGGGATTGTTGCCCCCGACACTCTTAGGTTGTCAGTAGTTCTAGCACGATTAGAGTGACTAATCTGTGGACTGTACGACTTTACAAAATATTTATAAAAATAAAACAACAATTTCTTTGGCATGATTAAAAAGAACTCTTCATAAAAAATACTTAAATAATAACTTTTGCATGAAAAATCTTCCTATGAAAATTTATAAAGGTTCACGGCTAGTCATTTGGATTGAGGTTAAGAACTACCTCCTATAGAGTGTCGAGTTGACAACTCTTATTCAAGATCGGGAAGCACACAGCCCAGCTCTGAGCCCCCACTTTTACCAATGTCTTATACCCAGTCCTGATCTTTCATACGTGGTTATGTGTTTCTTTTGCTTGTGATTTTTACTACTCGTTTTTATGGCTTTCATGCTGGGTTTTCTTGCCTTGTTTAATTTTCTTGCAAGTTTATTTAAATCTCCTACAAATCATGATATGCTCGTAGCATTAATAATGCAACAGTAGCAGATGCCCAGGTACGCTTTTACAGTTTATCTACAGCATTTTAATTTACTGCAGTTAATCTTTCAAGTATTTTTTAGTTACCTGCAATTTGATTAGTCTGTATGTAAAACCAAAACATTGACACCAAAACTATGAAACACATATCACCAATCTCAAACACTTAAACCTGGAGCCGTCGTGACGATAGGAGCTTGGAGCCAACTATGTGGGCAGCACTACGAGGGATTCAGACCGAGCAGCAAGAGGATCTTCTTCAGCATTTATCTCTTCCTTAGCATAATAACAATCCATAGGACTTCGAGGTAGCTTGCCTAGCGCGACGTAAATCCTCAAACTTCCTTTTAGGCTCTTGTACAACTATATCGTGCGACATGAGTCTTAACTCGATTTAGGTTCCGAGGTTATCGTATGGTACGATGTAAACCCTCTTATCTCTGCGGGCTATTTGCATAATCAGGTATTATGCAAGTATAAGTCCCAAATAATAAAACTGACAAGATCAAACACTTAATTAATTTCGTCTCCAAAATGCAGCCATACAGTAGGATAGTTTGGGAAGTCACTGGGGATTCTCCTCAGGATCTATGACATCCCCTACCTTTTCTTTTATTTGGACTCCTGAAATAACTGTTCCTATTTGAGCCACTCTCATTTGCCTTTTTCCACGTCCTACCTTGAAAACCTAAACTTTGAATTCTTGAAGACTAGAACCACTGATCATTATCGAGAGTTTTCTTAAGTGATTCTCATCACTTGGGATGTAATTAACTATAGGGGCTTGCCTCTATAGGGAACTTGAAACCCAGGTAAAATAAACTCTATTTAATCTTTTTATTAAATAGGGGAATTTGTCGGTCATATATAAAAAGGTTCGCAGACCAAATGAATGTCACAAATCTCTTAGTTTGCAGGATTGGGTCTATCGCCGATGTCTACACTTATCTTCGGAAGGGTGTAGTATTCGCGGTATCAGACACGATTATGCAAACTATTGGACGAATGAGATCCATTTGGTCTCATTTTTCAAAAACTAAAACACACTACTTTCGAAACCCAAACTTTATATCTATTATATTAAATTAAATTTCAAAAATTATTTTCACATTTCATATTTTCAAATATATCGAAAAAGTTGACCGACAATGACCCGCGACAGGGTGACTTAAATGTTACTCAATACTTCAACACTCTCTCTAACCTTGTCTCCAATTAGACATGTATGAAATATACACATGGGGGTGCTCGCAAGACTCTGCTATTTAAAAAACCATTGTCGAGTAGATGAGAGCCATCAAGTTTCTTTTAGGACTCAATAAGGAACTAGATGAAGTCAGAGGAAGAATCATGGGAGTCAAACCTCATCCCTCAATTCATGAAGCCTTTGTCGAAGTGCGAAGGGAAGAGAGTAAGAAGAAACGCATGATGACAAGTAACCGCACCACACCAAATATTGACAACTCGACTTTATGCATTCACAAGATAACAAATCAAAGAGAAACAGACCGTAATATGAAAATTATGAAAATTACAAGAAGCTTTGATGTTATGTTTGTTTGATTTCCAACACTTCTCTATCAGAAAATTACAAGAAGCTTGATCATCTGAAAAAGTGCGGATTAGAAGACCAATAAAGTCAAACGTGATGCAGAAAATCAAACAAGAATAACATCAAAGGACGACAAGCCTCATGAAAGTAGTTCATTCATTAAAGAACAACTTGAAGCTCTCTTAAAAAATTCTGAAACAATATTCCGAGCCTTCTGTAAATAATTCTGAGAAATTGTGAAATTCACAAAGAAGCTTTTTCTTCAATCGGTGATTTATGCTCCTAAACTTAACTGCAATTTACTGTCCATCAATAAACTTACGACATAAATTGTGTCACTAAATCCTATCTTAATTTGTGTGAATTTCAAGTGATGTACTTGGGGAAGGTGATTGGCACTACTGACATGTATCATAGACTTTATTTGCTCACTAAGTCTTCCACTTCAAAAGAATCATCCCATCACTCACAACAATTTGAGTAAGTCTTGTATATGAGTCAGTTTCTCAAAAGAGTCAAGTTATGTTATTGCATTTTTGTCTTGGGCATCCTAAGTTCTATTATATTTAAAAAGTTGTTTATCAATAAAGAAACCTAGTTCTTATCTGTGTGAAACTTAACAACATGCTAAAAATACTCGACAAGTGTAATCAAGCCTGAAATACAAACTGATACATCCCCTTTCCATAGTTCATAGAGATATCTAGGGGACCCTCAAAAATAAAAAATACAAATGGAGTTATGTGGTTTGACAACTTCATTGATGATCACATCAGAACCACTTGGACATTTCTCATAAAAGAAAAATCTGAAAGTTACATCATATTTGAAACATTCAACAACATGATTCTCATCGAATTTCACAGAAAAGTTCAAATAACCGAAAATGCAAATGATTACTACAACTATACTCTTGGCCTTTATCTATCCAAACATGATATCATTCATATAAGCTCTTGTATTGATACACCCTAAATAAATAGTGTGATTAATACAAAGAACAAACATCTCCTTAAAGTGACCCATTTAACTTTATTCACTAACAATGAACCAAACACTTCTATGGAGATGCAATTCTCATATCCACATATCTCATAAATAGAATGCCCAATAGAGTGCTGAAGTTTAAAGGAGTGGAAGAAGAGATTTTTGCCCTTGAAAAGAATGGTACCTGGATCATAACAACTCTGCCACATGGAAAAAGAGTTGTGGGGTGTAAATGGGTATTTACTGTTAAATATAAAGCATATGGAAGCACAGAAAGGTTCAAGATTATACTTGCAGCAAAAGTGTTCACCTAGTCCAATGAAATCGACTATCAGAAGACATTCAAGCCGGTGATAAAACTCAACACAGTAAGATAATTACTATCATTGGCTGTCAACCAAGATTGGCCTTTAATCAGCTAGATATTAAAAATGCATTTTTAAATAGGGATCTTGAGGAATAAAAATATATAGAAATACCTCTGAGATTAAAGAATAACACAATAATCATATGGTGTGCAAACTAAAGAAATAATTGTATGGGTTGAAATAATCTCCTAAAATTTGTTTTGAAAGGTTATCAAAAGAATAATAGCTTCTAAGTTTGAGATAAAAAATCTTGGAACTTTAAGATACTTCCTGAGAATAAAAGTAACTAGATCGAAAGAAGGCAAAATATATTAGCGAAAATATATCTTGACCTATTAAAGGAGACATGAATGTTGGGATGCAAACCAACAGATAAACCTATGGATCTCAATCGATGAGTATCAAAAGAAAATAATAACACTCCGGTTAAAAATTTATTTATACTCATAAAGACTTGTGGGGAACTCATTTATCTGCTACATACAATAACTAACATTGCATTTTCTGTAGATATAGTGAGCCAACATATGAACGATCCAAATGAAGACTGTTTAGAAGCAGTCTTTTGAATTCAGAGGTACCTAAAAATGACTCTAGGATGTGAATTAATATTCAAGAAAACCGAGAACTGTGATATTGAGATCTATATTGATGTTAACCGGGGCAGAAGAACTAACTAATAGAAGATATACCACGGGTTAATTTATTTGTATGGGATAACCTTATTAGTTGGAGAAGTAAAAAACAAGTTATGGTGTCAAAAAATAGTGCATAAGTTGAGTATTGTGCCCTGACCCTAGGAATTCGTGAAGAATGTGGCTAAAGTTGTTAGTTGAACTACACATGAAGAACCAAAGCAATATTAAGATGTTCAGTGATAGTCAATCAAGCATTAGTATTTCAAAAAATTTGACACACCATGTTGAATCAAATATACAGAGATTGACGAACATTTCATCACTGAGAAAGTCAATGGAGGAGTTGTTTAGCTAAGCTATATCTCGACTCAGTATCAGATTACTGACATTCTTACCAAGGCTTTTCCTTGGCACCATTTGAGTAATCTCAGTAGCAAGTTTTGGGATGTATGACATATAAAACCCAACTAAAGGGTGAGTATTGTTAATGGACCATGGAAACAATGAGACAACCCCTACATTTAAGGGGGAGAATAACTCTACATTAATTATCCATATTATATTTTTATTTCTTTCCATCTTATTATGATGATTTTGAATTTCCCTCTAATTGTATTAGGGTTAGTCTGAACTGTATGTATACTTGTTATTTACTTCTATTAGAAGAATGAAAAATTAGAGAGTTTTTCTCTAAGAAAGTTCCTCCAAAAATTTTACACTATGGCAATAACTTGAAAGCTAAAAAAAATACTCTTTCAATTTCAACTATTTAATGGGGGACTAAACTCAATATGCTCATATATATTCTTTAATAATAGGCACCTTCCTATTTAAATACCCCCAAGGCAAATAACCATTACCTAGAAACAACATATTCACCTGTGCTTTATATCATGCACACCACTGAAGCGTGCTTTGTTCACAAATGTCCCATTCACAGTACGGCAATGTTTCTTAGCAACTAAAGTTTGTTTCTTGGAAAAAAATAAAAAGTGATAGTTTGGGAAAGCAGAAATTCATCTTTAATAGGGATAAAACTTAACCCAATGGGTTATTACGTTATCATCAAGAGAACAAGTTAGAAATGCCTTAGTATGATTTTATCTCTTTCATGTTCCACAGTGTAGCAATGTTTTACCAATCGACTACTGTTCTATAGCGCACCAATTAGCTCTAGATTCAAGGGATTGGGTGAATGATCTCTCTTCTTTCTTTTGACAACTTGCAATGATTTTCCTTTGGTTAAAAGGCTCTTGTTATGGGGTTTCACCATCTACAGCCACCTTCTTCCACTTCTTACCTTCTCTTTTTCTCACTTCCACTCTTTACTCACTCTAAACTGAGAGAGACTCCTATACAGTACATGTACGCACTCTTGTCGATGCAGTTGGGAAATCCTAATGTGTGTGTTTTTTACTGCAGACCCATACCAGCTTTTCTTAGCATGGTTGGGATGACTAGGCTGGATCACCAAATAAGACTTTGTACATGCTCTTATTAGTAGGGCGGGGAAATCCTATTGTGTTTGCCTGTTTTCATACAGGTGAATTCACATACACTCTTTTTATAGATGGTGAGAACGATGACACCGGATCGCCAAAATAAATAACGGTTCACTTTGTTTTAACACAGCGGGGAAAGCCTATTATGCCTGTGTTTGCCTTTTTGCATGTTTTAAGGTTCACACATGTTCTTTTTATCAGACTGGGATACACGGCTTTCGACCATGTAAGTTCTACCAATATACGCTTTTCTTGGTGCGATTATCTCCCCATCAGAAGAGAAGATGCCAAAATTAGGACCCATATAGGACTTAAAAATTGATTCAAAATAATAAAATATTGCTAAATAAAATGATAGCAATACAAAGTCAAGAACATAAAATAATACTTTAAATATCTTGTAATTAAATTAAAAGACTTAAGTGAACCAAATGAAGACTTATAACAAACATATTAAGAAATTATCGTGAAAAATGTATCTATCTTAACAAATCCAAAAAAAAAAACCTCCCCAATACCGGCGAATAACTCAGGACCTTTACAGCTCCAAGCCAAGTGATTAAGAGACGGTGGAAATGAATTAGATATCTCTTTAATTTATAGATAAAGAATGATAACATGCGGGCCTTGATGCAATTAATAATCATCAAATAAAAACAAATATGACGATATCTGCAGTACCTAAAAGATTCTTATTCATTCTAAATTTGCCACCGAATCCACAGCACTTTCATACGAGCGGATAGAGGACAATACTATATACATTCAACTTGAAATCTTATACATGTTTCAACACCAAAATGATAGTGTAAGCTTTCTAATTTAAGATGATTTTAGGAGACATGTCTCAAAGTCATTTTTCAACCCCAATGCATCGACTAAAAAAAATGCACAAGTACTAGTATTCTAATATTTTAAAATGTGAGCAAGCACATTTGATAACCTTTAAAATGACCTAAAATGGGTGCAAGTGTGCCTTGTAAGTGCTCCAAATATTGTGTAAGTGCGTCGTACAAATGCATTGAGTTGCTAGCATACTATTAAAATACTCACATATGCTTCGACCAATGTACTAACTACTCGAATACATAATTCAAGAATGTTGCACGAATTAAAAAGTGAAATCAATTCAAATTAACTTGGCTTTAGAAAACATGGCCAAACTCTTTTAAGTGTCAAAATTTATCAACTGAAGCAACTTACATATGTTCCATCGTTTGTCTTAGATATTAAATTTAAGCATTTAAGAATAATGTGTGGGTAGTCTTAAAATTAGATTCAAAATTGCATTTCCCGTAAAAGATTGCACACTATCAAAATTAAATCCCATGTTTGCTCCGACCGGCATGTTGAACGCTTAATCATACAATAAGAGAATATTGCACAGGCATAAAATGAGCATAATCTTAAAATATCATGCTTTGAAATGTATGCCAAACTTCTTATATTTCTTCAAGCAAAGCATGTTCTCAAGTAGACCGCCTTGTTTATAAGGCAAGATAATAAGTCCCACCTTAACAAATTCAATAATTTTCCTGATAAGAACTAAAGTTTATGAGATTGGCCCCTACTGAGCCAGACTGATTCTCCTCCTGATAAGGACAAAAGTTAACAAAAACGAACCCTTCACCCACTTATTCAGATCCTTCTCCATATAGAGATCGAATTTGACAAGATGGCCAATAAATGAATGTTGATTTTATATAAGAAAAACAATATCTTATCTCTGTATTTATATGAAACTAAAGGGCTCTTCAATAAGAAAGTTTATCTTTAAAAAAATATTCTTAATATTATTACATTCTCGAATATGCAATAACAAGCTTAATTGACAAACCCCATCATTTACATATGAGGCGAAGCCGGTAGGATTTGCAATGTAATAAATGTTTGAATGAACTTAACACTGCGAACTCGATATTTTGCAAGCAAGATGCAAAGTTGACGGTTCACATCAAGTAATTAAACACTTCACTGATGATGGCCGCATTGAAACTGAATTTGAATCAGAATGTTCTATCTTCAAAATTACGCTTTATAGAATACTTTAGTAAATTCAATTAATATAAATTATAAACACATCTTCTATAAGCAAGTTAGTCGACAATGTATAAAGTTATTTAAATACCCTGATGATAGCCACGTTGTAGTGAATCTCAAAGGATGGACTCTTATTTTCAAAATATTTAAAAATTTTAACAAAATAATTTCAATTTTAAAATATAAATATTCAAATGAATTTTAATCACAAAAAAATTGAAGCAAAATCCATCCATCATTCACATCATTTTGTTGAGGGTGATAAATTTAAGATTAATTGAAACTAACATAAAAGTATTATCATATTAAACATATTATTGTATTCACACTCAAAATAATCTATTCCAGTAAATACTTGACTGCAGTCCTCTATCCGCGTGATTTGGTCAAACGGCTTAATAAAATAACAATCATGACCAGAGTTCTCTGATTGCGTGGTTTAACAATATAGGCTCTACTACATTATGATCATAGTTGTAGTCCATATATTCTCAATGATTTCCTGCTCTTCTGAGTCGTGAATCATATGATATACTTGATAGAATACAAAGCCTTTTGTTAGCTAATATTGACTTGGATTAGCTCCATTAGACAGACAGACATCATAGATCTGTATAGTTTACGTGGACGAAGTAACACATAGTTGTTGATAAGAATCATTCGATTAGGTTGGATCCATTAACTTCTCTTACTAAGTAAAGCTTGGTCCACGACAACTTGGGATGATGAAACAATAAAATCTTGATCGAGTTCACCATTATTACCTCCACCATCCACTCTTATGCTCACAGTGATAAATTTCTATAACCTAAAACTTAAATGTTGCTACTACACACTGAGTAATCAACGTCTTATAAATTAGGCTTAATCGAAAGTGCTCTTATATTACTGTGAACAGTAATTAACCGCAAAGGCTTGCGTTTATGAGAAATCTCAAACCCCATATGAAAAAGTCCTCATAAAATAAGCGTAAAATATCTAGATAGTGTCATATCTACAATCGTAATCTACTTTATCAAAATTTGACCCAAGCCTAATGTAAAACTCTCTTATCGTGAATCTAAAGAGGCTGAAAAATGAATTTTTGGAGCCCACACGGACAAAAATTAAATTGGTAATATCTTCTATACAATAATCAACAAAATAAGAGCTGGAATTCATAAGAACTCACAAAAACTAACAAATGATGATACTTAAAGTGTACTTTATGTTCAAAATAAAAAAGAAAAAAAAGACAAATTTTGGTGCTAAACAAGAAAATAATATCAAATAAAGTAAATTACCTTTGCCATAATCGGAGCAATTTCTTTTTCCATAACTTTTCGGACATTTTTTCGCAATGAACTCTCCTCGGAATTTAGCAAATCATCAAATTGGTAATAATCAGAAGCTACAACGAAGAGAAATGAAACAACCATTACATTAAAATTAAACACACATCTGTTATCCTAATAATGTTTAGCTTCATTTAATCAACAGAACTAATAAAATAGGGCAATCAACCAAAGCATGGTTAAATCTAATACATTCTGATCATAGAAATTTTGAATGATCGCAGAATTTACTCATGGCAGGAAATATTGTCGCTGGGGTTGCCTGAGGAAAAGCAGCAGAGATCTCCAATGCAGGCAATCCAATATGAGCTCTCATGTCATCTTCGCTTTTGTTACCTAAAATGTCAGTATTTCAATAACAACCTTTACTTGAAAATTCCAAACAGTAAACAATATAACAGTCAGAAAAATATGCCTTCATGCATATCCATTAATGAAGCTACAAGCTTGAAAATTGAATGAAAGGGAAAACAAAACTTCACATATATAAGAATTTTAGTCCATCAAAGTACTACATCAATCAGACAAGAACAATTAGTAAAGGCATGTAAAGAGAGATTCTTAATTTGCTTAGTAAAGCCTGTGATTTCACAAGCTTGAAAATTGAATGAAAGGGAGAACAAAACTTCATGAAATTTTGTTCTTCTACAATTATCTAACTAACCCTAACAAAAATCAGGAAAAAAGCATTATCTAGACATCGCTTCCTCTCCTCACAAGAAACAATTTCTCATCAAATTCTCCAAAAATCAAACTAATTGCAATTAAATTGCACTATTATCTTCACTTCTGTTTCCTTGTCATTTCTTTTTTTTTTTTCAATTCCCTCAAACCAAACAGATCCTTAAGAAATGCATCTAAAAGCCATAAATAAACCTAACAATTGCTTGCAGTTGCCTTCAAAATTATGATCCTGCTTATCACTGTGAGAAAAGATATAAAACGAGCAATGCTTCAGATTAAAGGTTTTTTCAATCCCATACAACGGTGAACCAGAAAACCGAACAGAAATACATGGATTTCTCCATTAAAATAAAGCTTTACTACAATAAGATGTATTTGCCATAATCTCCAAAGATTGATGCTTTCTTATGATTATAAACGCAAGAAACGATTTTGAAGGATCCAAAAAGTTCACTTTGACGCTAAATCTCTGTGTATACGTTTTTTAGGGGGAGATGGAATAAGAAATTTACCAGAACCTTGCTTCTGAGATGCCACGGCGGCCATGGATGAAGTCTACCAAGGCTTTCGAAGAATCGGAGAAGCTGGCTGAAATGATCACAAAGGATTTACTATCCCATGTATTATAAAATTAGAAATTTAAAATGGACACGCTTCTCTATATCTCTTTATTTTGGCTTCCCAGATTTTTATGCTGTGTGTCATTTACGAAAGAATTTTTAGATTATCTTCTTCATTGATCCATTAATCATTTATGGGGGTGTCTGGTAGTGCTTTTAATAGTATTTACCTAACATATATCCTGTCAAACATAAAAAACGACTTAAATCTGAACTTGGCTAAATTAATTTTCTCCTCACTAGCGTAAATCCTGTTTTTTTTTTTTTAATTTGATGGATATGTGAATTTAATGGATTTAAGGAGGAAGTTTGCCCGACCAAGGTAGGGTTTGTACTTATTGTTCTGTACTTAAGGGAACTTCACATAACAATTGAGATGTTTTACTTATATGAGAGAGTAATTTGACATTTTGCCCTTCTTGAAATATTGCTCCGTCCTTCATTGCTCTAGCCCCCTCACACGAAAAGATATTGTGTTGGATCGTCTGCACATGCGAACGACCAACCGCCAGGCAATAGATTAGCATGACTGGGCACCACCTCAGCATGTATGCCGAGATATCGCCCGGTAGTTGGTCTTTCACATGTGCGGATAAAAGATGCAATATTTTCTCCCCACACGTTGGGTTTAGTGGGACTGTTCACACCCCCCCACTCACTCAAAAAAGAGAGTGGTTCCATCCTTGCAAACATTATAAAGATATTTAACTGGATTTAACTTGAATCATAACAAACATCTTTGTATATTTAACACATCTAGATTTGTTTAATCAAGAATTACATGATTTGTTAAATCCTATTTAACTTATATCTTTGGTGCAACCAAACGCCCCCATGGGATTTAATCTTTCTTTTTTCTTTTTAGGAAAATTTACTTATGTATCACAAAATTTTGTTGAATTTATGCATCTAATATCTAAAATTTGATATTTATATTTGCAACACCTTAGTTTTATAAACCTATACATAAGAAGATGTCTTTGGCTTTAGAAAAGTTAATGTAAGCCATGTTTTTGACGTGATGTTAATTATTTGACTGTTATGATTGTAAGTATTAAACATTAAGTGCAAGATACATAAACACATAAGAATTGTGTGATATGTATGTAGATGCCCATACTCATTAATGAAAACAAATCTAATTTCAAACCCATCTTTGTCTTGGTGGACTTTCATTAGCTTATCAATTTTATTCTCTATTTCACTGTAAACCCCAAATCGATTTCTTACGGCTTGTCTTCACCCATCAAATATCATTTATCTCGTTGGTCCCTAGTCTCATTGATGCTTGTCAACTAGTTCATATCATGCCATCCATGACTTTGCATTGAACTCCCATGGGGCCTCCATCAATGTCTTCTTTGTTTGAATCCTATTGTAATGCCTTCTCCAATGTGCAATCGCACCGTCGATGTTTCTTCTATGAGCTCTTGTTGTGAAATCTTCTCCAACATGGTACCACACTCTTTGATTCAAGTTTTCATCATGATGCCTTCTTCTAACATGTTGTGAGACAAGCTTGAGCTTACAATTATTCAAATAATATGAGTTTGAACCCAATACATGATTCTGAGTTGAATCAAGCTCAAGTTTGAGCCTAGCCTTAATCTGGCAAGTCGAGCTCATGTTAAGCATGGCTTGAGCTCAGTTGAAATCATTATATATCTAATATCAACTGATTTATAAATCCTAATAGTGATCCTAAATATATCTACTTCCGAGCGTGGTCACACCTAACCTAAGCGTGACCATGCCGAGGAACTTTCCGGTGCGGTCAAGCCCTGGCCTAATGTGACCACGTCGGGCCAAAAAAAGTGGTAGGCTGCTTTTTAGTCAATTTTTTGTATCAAACCAAGGGGTGATGTCCATGCAAGTCCTATGTGACAAAAAATGAGTTCAATAATTTACTTACTATATCCTTAAGAATATAAAATTATTATTGCCTGCTACTAGAACTTTTAAAAAAATCTCAAATAAAATGTTTTTATTGTTTGTTATAGGGCAAGACTAATGGAAATGGGCTCCAAATAAAAACATGTGATAGATT
Organism: Phalaenopsis aphrodite; assembly: GCA_003013225.1. Lineage (NCBI taxonomy): Eukaryota > Viridiplantae > Streptophyta > Magnoliopsida > Asparagales > Orchidaceae > Phalaenopsis > Phalaenopsis aphrodite. The sequence goes on from NEWO01000013.1 coordinate 4,290,822, forward strand.
ACACCAAGATGTTCAGTATTATGGCAAAAAAGCTAAACATTTGTATTCAATTTACAATTACATTATTGCACTGATAGAAGTATCTTTAACTAGAAATGACAAATGCATTTCAACATGACAAATTATATGACACCTACATGACTCTTCTGCTCGGGTTCATCATTGACACAGGACACCCAAGCCATATTTGCCTTCTGTCAAAGGCAATCAATGGGTTGAAATAGGTACCAAAACAATGATATTCTACCTTTTTCAGACAACTCAGAAAATAAAGATATATTCTTAGCACAACCAACCCTTCCCTTTTCATATACATAAACTAATCCATTTTCATACATTTGTGTGCTTCAATTGATGATATTCTTAATTACAAGTAATGAAAATACTTCATTCCTTACTCTTAAATAAATTCTTGCCCATACTTTCAAAATTTTAGAGCTAAATTTTAAGATATTTAAATGCCAAACATTACCATTACCCTAATAGCTTTTCCCAATACCTCACATTGCAACTCTGCATATTGTATGTGTGATAAACAAAGCCTATCAATATATGCCTCAACCCTTAAACTACATATTCAACTTCTTAAAACACATGTTGAAGCATGTCAAAGGAACTATTTACTATCGCTTTCCCACATCAAATGATTACATACATATAACACGTTCGTATGCATATCTCGATAACTTATTAGTCTCTTAGATTGCTCAAAATAAAAAGACCATAACCAAATATTTCACATAGGTGGTGATTCAAGAATGATAATAGTTCGGTGATGCAGTTCCAACATCTGTGGTGGTCAAGTGATTATGGTATAACATTGTAGTGACATGGTAATAAGGCTCCAACACAATGATGGCCAAATAACAATGGTTAAACTATAATGGTTGTGGTCTATTAGGGTTAGCTTGGTGACGATGATGGAGGTGATGCCACTGACCAAATAATGGTGGAACAGTGGTGTACCGTGACAACAAAAGTGACTGAGTAGGGTGATCCAATGATAACAGCGTTGGTCGAGTAATGGTAGTTTGTGATGGTGAAGAAATAATAAAAATTGTCCAATGTGATGGTAATTGTGATCCAGAGATACTGATCTAGTTGCAGCGACCGTGTAACACAATAGTGTGGGTTGTCGGGTGTTAGTGATTTGTCTAGCGATAAATGGGAGATAATGATCCATCGAAGATGATAACCTACTATAATAACGGTCATTGTCGTGCATCGAGGATTTGATATGGAGGCAGCCAGTAAATGATCTGGTGATGATGAAGGGGGACGACGATGAAGTTAGTGGCTCACCATCATTTGAAATACAAGATTTGAATCTTCAACAATATTGACAGTGTTAAGTATTACATTAACACATGCTCTAGCAAGGTGACTGCATTAGATTGAGGCAGTTTATATATAAGAAGGCATGAGTAATCCACCAAGGTTGTTGACCAATTTAATTTTATTTGTATGCAAGAATCCATGAATGATCCACAAAGGATGTTAGAACAATTTGAGTTCCTTTATATATATAGAAAGACATGAGTGATACACCGAGGAATTTAGACCAATTTGATGTCATTTGTATATAAGAATTCATGAATACTCCATCAAGTATGTTTAACCAATCTGAGGCTATTTATAAATAAAAAGTTATGAATGATCCACCAAGGATGTTAGAGGTGACTTAGATTATTTTGGTGAAAAAATATTTGATGGCATTAACCTACTATGAAAAAAGAAAAACTTAAAATCCATCAAGGATGTTAGATCCATCCTAGGTTATTAGTCAAAGCTACAACTTAAAGACTATGAAATGTATTATAATAGGTCAAACAAAAGACACCAAAGATTTTTATCATATCATAAGCTATTTAGTTAGAGTGTAGCAATCACTCGACAATCGTAGGCAATTATGAAGAGATCAATTATAATCCACTAAGAATTTCTGACATATCTTAGATTGTTTAGTCAAAGTGTAGCAATTTCTTGATGATGTAAGATGTTGAATTGAGTCCTCCTGTGACTGATTAAACCCAAAATGAGGTGTTATAAATATTTTGTGCTTCTCAAGTTTGAGGTGCAGGTCGATATTGACCATATAATTTCTCGAAAATATGATTGCAGTCATTTCAAAAATGATATTTGTCAACATTCTTATAGTTGCTTCTTGATTTCTTTCCCCCAGTGCAGGTGTTGTTCACGTGAGCCTTGTCATTTTCTATAAAATAGTTCATAGGTTGAATATTGAAGAAACCGACTTCTTGATCAAGTTGAGGAGCAACTTCATTATAATGAGGGGTTGTTGAGAGAGCACTTTCTAGCCAGAAATCTATTAGTAGTGGTTCATCTTGTGGTTAGTTTTAAGATGTTCACACTAGTGTCCGCTTGGAGTTGTGGTAAAACTTACCCTCGACTTAAAATTGCTTTTCATAGACTTGATGTTTTAATGAAATGCTAGAAAACAACCTAACTAGAATCATGCTCTTAACTTTGATGTAAAGAAACTTTTGAGATTATAGTGAAGGTTTCCACCCTTATCAGAGAATGCTTCGAAAATAATCTTTTAATGATTCTCCCTCTCTCTCTCTCTCACTTTAACAAATTCTAGAGAGACGATAAGAGTATTTGATAATCCAATGATTTTATATGAATTACTTCACAAAAACATTCGCAAGTTCATATAATGCATGAATAATTCATCTTGGGAGTGAATAAAATTAAGTGTGCGCTTGGTCGTTATAAGCTGCAAAAAAAACACTTAAAAAAAGAGTGCGCTAGAAGCTCATTAAATGTGTAAAATGAGTTTGAAGTGACATATGGGTTAAATTCATCTTCATATGAATCAAAGATTGGAAGCATAAAATCTTATTGAAATTGGGCGTTGAAGGACAATCTCAGCCAACTATGTCAAGCAAAGAAATGACTTTTATCCTCTTAAGGAGACTCTTCAAGCACTATACATCGCAACTCATTACAAATTTAATGAGTTTGAGCTAAATTCTCCATAGATGTTGGAGGTTTTTTGATAGGCTTGACAACATGGAATGAATGGGTAGGGCTAGCAATGTTCATGAGGTCAACTTCTTGAGGAGGAAATTCAGTATGTGGAGGGGGTGCTAATTGTGTAACTCTAATCATATGATTTTGACATAATTGTGCCTTCCATTATGCATTATCGTTGGTTGCCAAGCCTCTCATAAAAATTGTAGAATATCTTTTTGAGCCTCCTCCATTTTTCATACATGATGTTCAAGAGGTGCAAATGAGGTTCTTTTGCTAGTTGGGTGATCAATATCATTGGGAAATAAACCAAAGGCTTGACATTTCACACTTTGATATTGTGACTTGGAATGGCGAGTATTGGAGCAAAAAGTTCATGTGTTGCGCTTGTTAGCCATTGAAGAAGATCCAAACTTCAATCAATGGGACTTCATTTCTCAAGAACAACACCAAACATTGCATGCTAAAAGAGTCACGATAGTATAGTAATATTTTAATATTTTAGAATTTCATAAAGATATAACACACACATAGATAATAAAAAAGTAGTAAAAGAAGACACCGATATTTTTTACATCAAAAAATTCTGTAAAGGAAAAAAGCTATGGGGCCTAGCCCAGTCAAAGTAATACATATGTCTACTCTTTTTCTGAATTAGAGAAGATGGAATTACAAAGTTGATAATCACAAATGTACAATATTAATTTAACAATAATAGACATAAACAAGCTACAACTAAAGTATTTGATTACGAAAGCTGTAGTCGATGGCTTTAACATTGACAGTTGGGCTGCAGTTTGAAGCTATAATAGTAGTAGTCGGCCGCAAATGTTATAGTTAATTGTTATAGAGGTAGTGTTTAGTCATAAAGGTTGTGCTTAGAAGTTGTAATATCACCAGTTGGCCACAAAAGACATAGTTGGTGACTATAATAGTGTTAGTTGGCCACAAAAGCTATAGTTGGAAGTTGTAACAATAGTCATTGGTCATATAGACCGTATTTGGCAACCGCAATATCATCAATTATTCATATAGACCATAGTTGATGACTGCAATAACAACAATTGGTCATAGAAGCCATATTTGGAAGCTCTAACAATAAAAGTTGACCATATAGGCCATAGTTGGTGATTGTAATATCATCAGCTAGCCACATAGACTGTAATTGGTGAATGCAATAACTTTAGTTGGTCACATAAGTCGTAGTTGAAATTTATAGTAGTAGAAAACTTCATAAAGGTCATAATTAGTGGTTGCAATATCGTTAGTTGGCCACATAGTCTGTCGTTGACGACTACGAAGTCATTAGTTGGCCATAAAATTATAGTCAGTGGATTGCACATTCTCTCATAATGGGGTTACAATGTTACACTGGACACTGCATTTATCAGTATAAAATTTAAACATAGATACATGTGCCATGAATAACCCTTTGTAGTCTAGCTAATACGATTATAAGTAGTGGTTGTAGGTGGTCGGTGGTTGATGGAGGCAAGTGGTGATAGTCGATAGTGGTCGACGGTGATCAGTAGTTATAGAGGCCTGAAGTTATCACTGTGTCTTTATTACGACATTTTACATTATGGTTCTCGATAACGACAAATATGGGAGGCCAATTGTGGTCAAAGATGACCAATAAACTGTGGACGATGGTGGTCGCAACTATAGAGGCCAGAAGTTATTGTCGGGTCATCAGCCTTGCATATGCTCTGGAATTCATTCTGTTCACCTCCCCTCCAAAAGTGAAAAAGAGGAGGTTTATTTATAGGCTTTAAGGGAAGGGTAATTCGGGCTTTTGGCAAACAAACTTTTCCAGCCACTCAGTCGAATGACTCATATTGATTCTCATTGATCGTAGTACATTAATGACCTTAGAATTGAGTTATCTTATGGTCATTGGATTCCTCTTGTCGAGCCTCTCGATTTGAATATAAATATATCAAACTTGGAGTTCATTTAACCATTCAATTGACAATCCAAAGCTTCCAAAAGTACTTTGATGGCTTGATACGGGCTTGATTGGACTCATAACAAACCAATTTTGGTATTATTAGGTTAGTCTTGTCAAGACGGTTAACTTGAACATAGACTTGCCAAAATCAGGACCGCAAATGATCTTGAATTTGAATCTGAAATGTTTCTTGCTAAAAAGTGCCTCGACATTTGTGCCAAATGAATAAAATTTCCTAATGACGCAATAATACTTAAAAATGTTATCATATCATTATTATTACATATATTAATAGTAATCGCAGGAATTTATGATATTTTTATTACAATTTATACTCATCAATAAGGATATTCTCCTTTATTGCATTTCCTTTTTTTTTCCTCATCTTTTGCCTATATATAAACATGTGTACTACCATCATATTCAATCAAGAAAAGATGCAATCTCCTATATTTTTTAACATGATATCAGAGAATCTGCCATCATCGTTGGCATTGGATTGAGTTAATGAACTCTTAGCAAAATATTAAAGTTTTTTCTTAAAAAAATATGATCTTTGCGACCGAAAAATGTTTATCAACTTCAATCTAATCATGCTTATTACTTCTCATAGGGATCATTATCATGGAAAATACTTCATCTTTGATAGAATCAACCATAAACTTAACAAATATGACATGCCGAAGAACTAAAAGCAGAATCCTCATAATTGCCAAAGGTTACAAAAGTTTACGTATATTTTAGCATGACCCTCCGTAAAATGAAGGCATTAAAATTCCTCAATGATGTCTGCACCGTTACACTCATAAAAACATTCTACAGTTATATGTCCAAGCGCTTTACAGAAAAAAATAATATTTTTTATTATAATAGTTAGCCAAGGAGACATGAAAGTGAATAATTATCCTTCTAAATAAAAGTAAAGAATGATAACTGAAAAGTGTTCGGACGCTTGATTAGTGCATGTTTGTGCTGTTGGAATGGTGTTGACATTCTCAGGCATAATATTTTCCTTAGGGCCATACTAAGCACATTCAAAGTCATATGCAACCCTTCATCTTTTTTGTGCCATCTTCAAAGAAGACAATTTCCAAAACACGTATCTCAAAAGAGTATATGTTAGCCAATGTTTCAAAGGAAGACTATCATCTTAAAAAAAATAAAGATAAAAAGTAATTCTATGTGAAAAGATGATTTAAATGGTTACCCGCACAATGGTCAGCTTGTGATTTGTTGAGGATTGTTACACGACCTAGACAATCAATCATAATAAAAAATTTGGTTTCCATTAACAAAAGTATTGCACACTTGAGACTCATGGTTGTGGAGATAGAATAGGAGCCTTAGGGGCCGAAGTAGCTCCTTTTTATAAGGTGGGAAAAAATTTTAATATTAAAATAATGTAATAATTAAATGATGGTACACGCACACAATTATATATATATATATATATATATATATATATATATATATATATATATATATATATATATATATATATATATATATATATATATATTATTGAATTTTTAATATTGAATTTTTGATGAAATTTGTTGGAATATTTAGGCCATTTGATGAGTATGAAGGGATTGAGATCGCATGGAACCAGATGAAATTGAATGACTTTTTGCAAAAACCTAAGGATTCAAAAAGGCTATATTATGAGATCCACCTGCTTAAAGCCCAGCAACACAAGAACATTATGAAATATTATTCACTTAAGATATCCATTTCATTTTGGCACTACAAGATTGTAAGTTTACCTAATTGTAGCATGTAGATTCTTTTGTTGGATGGAATTTTATTCCATTTTTTCCAAGGCTTATTCCATGTTAACTCTTCCATGTTTTCGTGAATATAATAAACCATGGAAAAATGTAATAAAATTCCATCAAACCAAAAGCACAACCTATATAGTAATCATACGTCAACTTATTTCCTCATACTATAAAAAATAAACACATTTCATGATCAAATTGATCTTCTTCATAGTCGTATTGACCGAGGAGGAACAAAGTTTGATCATGCACTTGTGTTTTGAGGTTTCAAAGAGCTGTTTCTCACAATTTAGTCTCTCCAAATCCTCAGATGTTCGAACGGTCATTTAGCTTGACCTGGCTCCACGCCCTTTCAATCCCTTCAAACTCATCGACATCTCTAAATCTGCCATCAATGTGCAATCAAAAAAAAAAATCTAACAAAAATATAGAAATGTTTAAAAGGCATGCTCTATCTTAACAGCCATGACCCTTCCATCATTCATAGAGACCTCATGTGCAACAGTATTTCTCTTAATTAAAGCCTAGGAGTGGCCCAGATTGGTGATCGGCGTCTTGCAGTCTTCGTCAAAAATCACAAGCAAATCATTGCAATGGTAATCTTTAAATCACACTATTACATAGATTTACATTTTTATTATTTATTTCTTGATGAAAATGGTTTCCTTCTAAGAGAAAGAATTAGGATTAGTTTGTGGATATGAGAAAAGAGAGGGTAAGTGAGCCGACACATCTATTCATTTGTTAACAACATCTCAAACCTTGAGTTAAAGCTCACAGAGCACTCATGGAGCAAAAGATAAACCTTGGATTAGAGCTAAGTATTTATTTTAATAAAAATGAGTAGTAAGAAAGAAAATGTTTTTAATGAACAGCATTTGTAATGGATGAGTTGTTGGTTCAATGACTTCTTTATTGATTATTAAACATTAAAATGAAATAACTATTGTCATAAAAAAATAATAATGAAAATATTCATATTTTATTTATTCAAGTCTTCACATCCATTAAGAAATAGGAAATTCAGGCATAGGCAACCCGCTAAGGTCCACAAATAATCATTAAGGAAGTCGTGCATTTAAGAAAAAATATTACGTCCGGACTTCAGTAGCATGAGAATTCAAACACAAATAACTCTGGAGATAAAGTAGGGCCTCAGAGGTGGAACCAATTTATTATCACATCAAATATACCTCCCTTGCAACTCTTACGAAGTGGAACACACCCTCACAGATAAAGTGTCATTTCTGTAAAAATTGAAATGTAAGTGTTAGACATGTAAATACATAGGAACTTAATGTTATGTTTGCAAATGTTAGAATTCTTTCTAATAGCTGAAGTTCAAAACTGTTCAAGTTCATTGCAAAGTGTTATGTTAGCAAGAATTAGAGATTATTCATAAGAGTAATTTAGAAGAATTGGGTTAAATTTAAGCATGATTTAAAAAGTGGGTAAATTACTACCTAATTACACCTCTTCTTTGTCCTTTTCAATAATGTTATCAACCCAAAAACTGGGTCTCCGATGAAGAAAACTAAATAAAAATTACATAAGTAATAAGAAACCTCGATAATATAGAATATATTATATTGAAATCGAGAACATAAAACAAATATCAACGAATTAAAAAATCAAGAACACACTAAAAGTTAAAAGAGCGCGCACACAAAAACAAACCGCAATTATGGAACATGACGAGGTTTTGGAATCGACAAAAACGAGGAGCTGAAGAGCCCACTAGATACCACCAATTGTCCTTACACCAGCTGGTGATCAAGTCTGTTATTGTTATTTAGTATTATTTATGCAATTTTTATTTATTTTCTTTCATCGGAGACCTAGTTTTCGTGTTGAAAATGTTATTGATTAAGGACAAAGGAAGAGAAATAACTAAGGAGTAGTTTACCAGTTCCTAAATCATACTTAACTTCATTGGTTTATTACCCCAATTTTTTTTTATATGAATCATGCCCAAGGAATAGAGCATAACATAGAGAGAAAGAAAATGTTTTGAGGAATAGGAGAGGAAGCAGATGAAAGCAAGAGAATCAGAGAAATGTGCCATAGTATTGAGATTTTTTCCTTCTTAAAAAAGAGGATAAAGAAGTCCTCTATTACATTTAATTTTATTTATATATATTGGTTAAGCCTTTGTGAAAAGTCTTATTTGGGTCTATCCTGGCAAAACCTCGAGGTGAGGGTCCCTCATATTCTAGTTGCCCTGGCTACCATGGTTTGTGAACTTAAATGGATTTGGCCCTAGGTTAGGTTGTGAAAACGTAAAAGCGAGTCAATAAGCGTGGAGGGTTAACTTTCAACGTCTAACCTCAGGTACTAGGCAGCTTGCTTGTTTATGGGTAATTGCCTCCAACCACTGGACCATCTTTCACCCATTTCTGATAATTCAGTTTCGAAAACTCGGCCTCAATCACTGGGCCTTTGTCACAGCCTTGGACGCTTTGCTTTCCTGACCTGTAGTTACGTTCGGTGCCCTCATCTATTGTTTTTATTAGCATATGATGGTTTCCACTAGCTAGTGCATTTTGAGTCAACTGATGCTAGATGATCTGAACCACCTCATTTATGATAGACATGAACATTCATTTTTTTGGTATACATATTTAATTTACCGATTCTCTTATTTTTTGGAAAGTTGTGCTGAGATAAAAACGAGATAATTAAATTTCAATAATTATCCTTGTATTAAAAATGCATGATCATAACGTAACTGCTCACTTCGATTCTAGGCTTTTGTCTCTTATAAATAGAGCAATGTGATGTCCCTGAATCTCATTTGATTGACCTCTAAACATTCTCTTTTTGAATCCGATCATTGTGTTGTTGTCTCTCGATGGAGGATCTTATCCAATCAAATACTAACTTTCTGAATAAGGTTCTTCTTTGCAGTATATTTTGTGTGTATAAGCAACGAAGTGGGAAAAAACGTGAACCCATAAAAATGTAGAAGAGTTGACTTGTCACTTAGCAAGAACTACCTAGAACCCATAAAAATCATTATCGCCGCATTCATCGCCTCAGTAGAAACCTTTTTACTACTCGCCATAAATATCTCTCGTGTTGATAACTGACTGATCAAATGCAGGAGACTGAGAAAAAATGATGGAGAAGTGTTGATCACACTTTATTTATAGGGATTGCAGGAACGAAAATCCAAGAAGTTCAATTATTAAAAATATTTATTACACAATAAATAAATTAATTCTTTGTATATAATTATCTTATTTTTATCGCAGTTGTTACTTTCAAGAAATAAGATAATCGTTGAACTAGCTATGTATATAAAAAATATGTCCGCATGAATGTTGAAGAAATCCAATTTGTCCCACTAACAAACACCAACAAACAATGTATCGAGACAATCAAAAGATGGAATATCAAACATCATTTTCTTTGTTTGGAACTCTATCCAATGTTTCCAACTAACAAAATCCAACGGACAGTGTATCGGGATAATCAAAAGACAAAGATATCAGATATCGTTTCCTTCGGTTGGAACTCTGAGCAACTGAATGGAAGCACAACTGAACCAAGAAATAGGAGCCCGGCCTGAGGTATAGTTATTAATGACCAAACTCCTCAGTCGATTTCGACACTCATAAAACAACTAATGGGCCCCCACATAATGCCTCTTTGACCCTCAAAGAAGGCTCTTTGTCAAAGGAAAGCTGCCGTCAAATTACGGTAGTATACCATTTGCCTGACGACATAGTTTTTTCTAATGACAGGTGCACCTCTTCTTAGAATTCTTCCTTGAAAGGCCAACTAACTACCTAGCAGCCTACTGTACATTCTCTAGATGACCAAAAGCTTTCGTCTGATCGAACGATAAGGTTGTCGAGTTGTCAGATGCCCTTATCTAAGCGATTATGAATACAAAAATGTGCTAAAGTCAGTTATGAATATGAAAGGATGTCGAAGTTTGTTACATGCACAAAAATGTGTCATACTATCTTGTAACGTCTCTATTAAAACATGAAAAACATCTAATTTTACATTAGGAACCCCCAAAATTTATAAATAGTGGGTGGTTTCTACAAAAAAAGACTACTGAATTGACTCTCTCAAAACTCTTTTGTTACTGTTCACTCTCTTTCTCTTTGTTTTTCTTCTCTGTCCTACTCTATATACTTTGGGTGTGATTCATAGGACATATTTGAATTCAATAGCGTCAAACCACTAAATTAGACATAGATGAATCAGAAAAGCTCATAAATAACAAATTTTATAAAATTGGTCAGATCAAAAAGTAAATTGGTCAGATAAGCAATTTCTGCTTTTTGATCTGGTCAGAATCAATTCAATTGTTCAGATCAAAAAGTAAATTAATAACAGAGTTAAAAAATCATCACAATTTATTTCATATTTTAACATTTGACACATCCAAATTATCTCTTCATTCTACCACATCTCAGAGTAGGGAGAAAGATAAAGTAAAATACTCAGACTTCATGAGAATGATACAACAAAACATAAATTTCATTTATAAAAGAAAGTTTATACAACAATAATAAATAAACAACACTTATCTGAAACTCTTTCTCAAAACAAATCCCTTGTAGCCTCTCTTAGAAAATGTAGGAAGAAGAAATATCTCACTTCTCTCCCTCTCCAACACTCTTAGAGAAGAATTCACACTTAAACCCACCAAAAAAACTCAAAACTATAAAGAAAATAACTGACTAATGGTGTGGAATGGCGTTGAAAGATGTTGAAGAGTGCAAAGTGGCGCAAATGACGGTCGAAGGGGGGCAAAGAGAGTAACAGAGAACGGAGGAGGAGAGACTTTTCTGATCAATTTCGGCTCTAAATAGAGCCTAAAGTCGGTTTTCCAATAGGTGCATCCATTAACTCTTCAAAAAAAAGTCCAAATTCGTCGAATCTTCTAGAAATAGGGTATGGACCGACACTGACGGCGTCGACACCCATTCTGGAGTCGTCGACGCCAGTGGTCCATAAATTCAATCCGCAGTCTCTATCAATCGGCGCCATCGACGCCCAATGTCACGTCGTCAGCGCTGAACAATTCTTCAAATTTTCTATTTTAACTCTAAATTCTATCCTTTTTTAGTTTCATTTTGCTCCAAGTCATAAAAATCAACAACCTGCAAAAAAAAATGAAAAATAAATTCCTTTAAAGTGCAATATCACCAAAAGTGAGTATAAAATATGGGTTTAAAAAAGCATATATTTTTGGTGTATCATGAGGAAATAAGTTAGGGTGACGGGAAGGCCTATTGGGCGGCTTAGAGGTAGTTTGGAAGGTGGGGCAACAAGCTGGGAAGGTGGGACAACGACTAGAAATGCTCGTCGCACTTTAAGTCAGTGGACATCGAGCGGGGAAGCACAAACAACAATAGAAAAGGTCGTGGGAGTGCGACTGATGAGGGAAAACAGCAGCCTGAGGAGCTGGCAACAAGCCAATTGCTAGGAGGAGAGGATAAGGATTGGGAAAGGTGAAAGGGAGGGATACAACACCACCTTTAAGTAGGATACAACCGGAGCATCACCACCTCCTCAGATATAGCCCTAGAACATCTCTCTACAAGGCATCTGAGGGTCTTCCCTAACTTGCGAGCAAGTGTCCATATCAATCTGCTCTCCTGAGGCTATGGACCATGCATATACTATTAAATCTTCCCAAATTATCTCATGATTGATTTAATCAGGTGTAAAGTAATATGACCCTTTTCTCATGACGATGGTGTCGATGGTATGGTGTCGACCTGACATACTCTCAACAGTATCTATCCTGTATCTGGAGCGGGTGTATCAATCTTCTTATCCGGTGTCATTACTAAAATTGGTTCCACTAACACTGCTCTACTGGTAAGGGCCCTTATGATCTCAACCTTCCCTGAGGGGAGTAGGATGATGTGTTTCTCTTCCTTGGTGCAAGAATATGGGTTTATGAAATCATCATTTTTAGTCCTCCTGTAAAACTATCAAGATCTTCCCAACATAAGGTGGCAGACATCTATAGAGATCATGTCACACCACACTGGGTCATGCAGTTGGCCTCTGATCGAATAATCTACCAAGTATCATCAGTCAATGCTGACTTGATTCTCCTTTTTTAGCAACGTCAGTGAATACGACCGGGAATGCCTCTGAGTCGTAAGTCTCAATTTCTTTATCATTTGTGTCGATGTCACATTCTTGCTGCTCCTGCTGTCAATGATGAGGCCGCATACCTTTCTATTTTCTATGCAGTGGGTGTAGAAAATGTTATGGCAAAGCCACTGCAGATCCCTCATGTCGGTCTGTAGGATCTGTCGAATCACGAACACCTCTCCCTCGTATGTTAGGAGTTAATACACCTCACACCATTCCTCAACTTTCTCCTCGTCGCTAACCTCCTCCACAACACCCTAATATTTTAGAGTGTTACTTTACTCGTGCGACAACTGGAGGCTATGTGACCATAACCGTGACATCTGTAATACTTCAGGGCAGTTACAGTGTTGGAGGACCTACCCCTCTTCTATTTCTTCCCGCTTTGATTTGGAGTGTCACTCCCTTGTATAGGCTTGCTTGTGTCTCCTGGGATACTTTTGTCGGTCATTGTAACTGTAGGAGACTGCCTGTCTGGCGGTCGTTTCTTAAAGAATGACTATTGTCTTCTCTGCTTCTATCGTCTCTCTACGTTTAGGGCTAGTGTCTGAACATATCAAAGTGGTGAATAAGGCTACAGTTGTACCACATCGCTGATAGTTGGTTTCAAGCACCTTAAATAATGGGCTATGGTGTGTTGTTCTGCTTGATCAAATCACACGTCATCTGCAATTGATCAAACTGCTCTGTGAACTTCCATATTGATTGATCTCTCTATGTAGGTGGTGGAGTCTCATAAAAATATCTCAACAATAATGGGATGGGGTTTTTCCTCTACATCTTCTTTTTCATCTTCTCCTACCTGGTAATTTTATCGGTGACTTCCCTTTTCCTTTATCGTTGCAAGTTCTCCTACCACAAAGGGGCACTTTTTTTCAATTTGATAGCAGCTAATTTGACCACCTTATCCTCTGACACATCTTTATACTCGAAGATCCGTTCAACAGATTGCAGCCAATCAATGAAGTCTTCATGATTCATAGCTCTCTCAAATTTAGGTAGATCAACTTTGATGTCTAGCTCTTTGTACCCTCCAAATGATATCTCCTCGCTATAATTCTCCCTAGGGAAGGGATTCAGATACCCCTCTCTAGGTCTCCTTTCATACCGGGTTCCGAAACGTCGTGATCTGTCTTCTTCACCGCTGATATTCTCTCTATGGAATGGATTCAGATCTTCTTCTCTTTTTTCCCTTCCACTCTCCAGATCTCGGTCGAGGGTAACCTCCTCTTGAGTCAACTCATCATTCTTTGCATGCCTCTGTTGAAGGTGACAAAGCTCTTGACTCAGAAATAAATATATTTTCTTGGTGCTATGGTTAGGGATTAAGGATTAGGAAAGAAAAATTTGGTGGGGTTAGGGTTTGGGTTGTGGAAATGATATTTGGTGGTAGGAAAGAAAGTATTTAGTTTGTGGCTGATACTAGGAAATTCTAGGATAGGATAGGGTTAGACTAATTCTGATACCAAATGATACCATAACTAGTTAGTAAAGGAGGAAAAACAACGGAAACACACGAAACAAACTTTTATTAATATAGGGGTAGGGTTACATCACCACACAAACTGAAAATAACCACAACATAAGATGACGAGAACAAACACCTCAAAAGTGTATCCCAAGTGCGGTGGAGGTTGGCGGGTGGATTTGGTGGCTTGGGACATCAAGTGTGATTGTAGGAGGAGGGCTGACAGGGATTGGAGGGTGAACTGGAGGAGGGAGGCAACAAGTTAGGGTGGCGGGAAGGTCTGTTGGGTGGCTGGGGGTAGGTTGGAAGGTGGGGCAACGAGCTGGGAAGGTGGGACAATAACTGGGAAGGCTTGCCGACATTTTAAGAGGGTGGACAACGAGTTGGGAATTGAAGGTAGCAATGGGAAAGGTCGTGGGTGTGGCTGATGAGGGAAAACAACGACCGGATGAGCTGACAGGAAGTCGATGGCTAGGAGGAGAGGATAAGGATCGAGGAAGGTAAAAGAAAAGGATACAACACCATCTTGGAGTAAGGTACAATCGGAGCATCACCACCTCGGTTACAGTGCTAGAACAGGGAGAACAACTCCACAAAGGAAACTGAAAGCAACACACAACACAAACTGAAAAACTCTAATTATAACACCCCATATTTATAATGAGGATTATGACTTATTTTAGGCAACATTTAAAATAAGAAAGACGAATACAAATTATAAGAATTCAGGATAGGTAAGGACGAATAAACTAATATAAACTCAGATTAGTCAAGGATGAGTAAAATAAATCTTAATTTAGAATTGGTAAGAACTTATAATAGAAAAATACTGGGAATGAAAGAGTGAGGGGGAGAGAAAGGAAATGGAGAGGTGCAGGGTTGGCAGCCCCTCCCCTTGGGGATCTGTCGGTCCAACAAAGCTAGACCAAACTCTCTAAGCCGGTCCTCCATAGCCCAGCATCAATCTCTTTCAAATATGTTTTTCATCTTCTCATTAATTAATTCTTATCTTAAAGTCTCAATCACTAATCTGAACAAACTCAAATATGATGAATTTATCCAGATCTCAAATAGATTTGTTATCTTTATTTAACTTCGCAAACATGCATGTCATATTTGCAATCAGTCTTGTGCCTTTTATTTATATATTGGCTTTGACATGATTAAAATTTGTTTTTTGTTTTCGAGAAAGGTAAACCCAAAGGGCAATACGTATGATTTGAACTTGAGACTTCATTGTGGGAAAATACACCCACAACCACCACGTCATCAGTAAGTGCAACTCTTTCAAAAATTGTGATGCATTGTATAAAAAGTTGAACGATTTACATACATAATACACAATGTATTACAAGTAAACATCAGTTTTTACATGTCAAATTCCTATGCATAAAAGATGTATTTCATTTTTTAAAAGATAAAATATTAGTATTTTTGATGTGATATGAAATATTTGAGTGCTATAAAGGGAAAAAGCCAAATTTACTTAGATGTCCATAAAGAAGATTTGTTTGATATGTATGTAAATGCCCTATGCTATGAATGAGATCATAAATCATTTATAAGAGGGGGCCCGCAGCCTCTTTATGTGTGCGTAATCTGGACCACCCGATGGAGGCTGGCCATCTTTTCAAATAAAAAATCAACCGGCAGCCTCAACTTGGCACCTTCCTCTTGCTTTCATCGACCATAAATGATTTACTTTTCTATTTATATCTTCTGATCTTTTCATTCTTCCTCCCTACAATTCATCCTTCTAAACCCTAATTAGTACATTCGAGTTTCATTCCTTTCATCGATCTTAATGGCTTCTCTCTCTCAAAAACAAGGTCAGCACATCTCTTTTTTCTCTTTCCACTCCTTTAGAGTAATTGTACGCGGGACATATTTCATGTTCTGGTGACTTAATTTATAAGTTCTTTATCTAAATTGGTATCCAATTTAGATACTTATTTACGTTAAATATTATTATAAATATGCCAAACACAAAAAACCGTTAGTTAAATACCATCAATTTCTAAATTCAAAAATTTAACTCCTTTGATGTAAATCCGATAAAATGAAGGAGCTTAAATTGAGCTTGATCAACGATGAATTTAAATGAATCGAATTTGAATAACATCCCAAAAACTCAAATCGGCCCGACCCGAACTTGAACGAGCTCAATTTTGAAAATGCCCTCGCCCAACTCAACTCGGTTCTTCTACAACCCTACTCATAATTCAAGTAAAAAAATTAGATTGTACTTTAAAAGAATTTATATTCATTTGAAGCGAAACAATAAATCCATGCATGTAATTAACATAATTTTTTTATTAAAATTCTTTAATTAATAACGTATGATATTTCTTCTTATTGTGAGAGAATTTGATTTTAATATTAGACCAAGCTTTTTTTTTTTTTTTGGAAGAGTTTGCATGAAAACCTGAATGGTATTTTTCACATCTTAGACTATGATGCCAAAGAAGAGATGCGCTCACAAATTGGATTGCCTGCATTGGAAATCTGGGCCGCATTTCCTCAGGCTACGCCTGGATCAATATTTCCTCCCATGAGTAAGTTTAAATTATGACATGCTCGTAATTATGATATGCTTGTAATTAATAATGTTTTATATTTTCTATTAACTGCAGCATGTGATTATTATCAGTTTGATGATTTGCTTAACCATGAGGAGAAGTCCTTACGGACAAAAGTTCGGGAAGTCATGGAAAAGGAAGTTGCTCCGATAATTGCAAGGGTACTCCCTTTCTCTGTGATGATTATATTGCTCTATTATATATATACATATAATTAAATACCATGATATGTCTGTAGTACTGGGAGAAGGCAGAATTCCCATTTCATTTAATTCCAAAGCTGGCTTCCCTGAATGTCAATGGGGGAACAATAAAGGTAACGTATGATAACCACAATATATTATTCAAAAAACTTTTTACTTCATGCTAATATATGCATGTATGTGTGTGTGTGTGTGTGTGTGTGTGTGTGTGTGTGTGTGTGTGTGTGTGTGTGTGTGTGTTTGTTTTTATTTATTTATGGCTTTTCATGGTTATGGCTGTCCAGGCCTTTCAATTACTGGCAATGCTATTGCTACAGCAGAAATTGCTAGAGTTGATGCTAGCTGCTCCTCTTTTATACTCGTGCATTCTTCGGTAGCATTGCTTACAATCGGTAAATTTATGATTTTTTTTTAATAATTGTAACACGGTGTTAAATTCAAATTTATTCGAGAGACACTTAAGGAATAGAGTGTGAAAGGGAGAAAAAAGAGCAGAGAGAGCATAGTAATGAGCAATAAAATCACTTAGGGTCTGTTTGGGCAGCTTGTGCGTTTCAGGACAAGCTGTTTATCCCCGCGGGCCGGCTGCAGGGGTCGACTCGCGGCCTACGTTTAGTGTAAAAACTCAAACGCAATTTCGGATAAGCTGATGAAACATGCAAACCAAACAGTACGACGGCGTTTTGAAAACGCCGCCCACACTTATAAGCTGCCCCAAACAGACCCTTTATTCATCAAACGAGAGCTTGGAATGACATCTGGTCATGTCATGATCTGTGCGACTATACACTGAGAGTCCGAGATGGCGTTTGGTTAGGACATGATCTGAGCAGCTATGGTTGAAGGGTTGACCGGGAGGTGCAGGCCTTCTGTCTAAGATTCGGGCGGCTCTTATCATCCAACTGGCCTGGATGAGGAATCCTGGGGTCTTTTTCTGCTTGAGGTGAGCACTAATGACCTTTTGAAAGGATATTCGATTTATGTCTGCCATGGGATCGAGCGGGTAAATACAGACTCTCGAACTGCCTTTGGTGGGTCCCGGACTGCCATGTCATCTTCCCTATTGGCTGTTGGATTTCTTTGAGATTCGTGCTGACACATTTTCATGTACATGTTTAGCATCCCAATTTTTTTGCTCCATGATAGTGACAATAGAATCTTAATCTTCAAAAAGTTAATATTCATGATTATTTAATGTACAATAGTTGAGCTTTTATAGAATTCCGTGCAAAAGCCCTTAAAAATGGTGAAGAACTGAAAAAATCATATCTTATCTCTTCTGTTTTCTTTCGTCGAGTTTCACCTCTCTTATTCGTTAGTGATCATGGAGGCAGCCGCCTTTCCAAATCGGCAAAGCTTGGCAAGGATGCCAGAAAAATGGTTTTCCAGCTCATGAAACAGAGGGCGAAGGCTTCTTCTAAGAGTTAGCAATTCGAGCAACTTCTTGTGATTGAGGCGACTGAGCCGAGAGAGAGCCAAAGTGAGGTTGTCAGACTCTCTTTCGGGCCTCCCTACAGAGAGGTCTCAAGTGAATAAGAGTGGCTTGCCAGTGAAGAAGCGTCAGACGATGGGAGTAATTTGTTCGAAGGTTAAGTCGGCAAAGTCATTGATTTTCGCCTGGGATTCTTCTGTGCAGACGGAGGCGTTAAGGGTATGGTGGTATTGTCGGAGGAGTTAAGGGTAGTTATTCAAGAGGCTGATCATGATCCTTCCTCGATTGATGCCTCTAGGGTTGTTGCCCCTCCCATGTCGGCCGAACAAGAGATCGGGAAAGGAGTCTGCTTCTTCACTACTTCGGATCTACACAATATGATGGGCCCTTCCTTTGGCAAGGGGACAAACACTCTGCCTCTTGTAGAGCGCGGCGTTGTTGATTTGTGATTTGCTGAGGGTTCTAGGCATTTGGGAGGATTGCCCGGGGTCAACATGACATGTCCAACATGTGAAATGGTTGGAGTAGCCTACATGTTAGGCCCATCAGACTTGGTTGAGCATCAGTCCTGTGAGGCTGAGGCCTTATTGATACGGGAGGAAAATCAGGAGGCTGATTGCCCTCATCCTCATGATCTGCGACTAGAAAAAATGGAGGAAGAACTGACGGCAATGTAAGCTCCAGAGTTTGTCCTTCAGGGGGAAGAAGCAGTGCTTCGACCCGAAGTGTCTGCTATTAGGGAGGCGGCTTCAGTCTCTTAGATTCAGTCTGAAATTGATGGGGTAGATTGATTTAGATTAGGAGGGGAGTTAGTGTACAAGCGACTGTCTCAGTTATGTTATGTCTCGACTGAGGCAGTGACTGATGGTTTTATCAAATACTCTCTCTATGGCTGATAAGTTGTAACCTGGTAGTCTTAATTGCAAATGTAAATATTTTGCTTAAAAGAAATTTTAAATTTTTGCATATTGTATTGTGTGCCTGATGTGCTTCATTTCCGCAGTTCCAAGCGGTAAAAAGACTCTGATGTCCTTGCGTTGTTTTAACTTTCATTGTGCACTATAAGTAGGGTTGCTGAGTTTGGAAGAACCCTATTTAATGTCTCTTTACCTAACTAAACCTTCTCTCTTCTCTGTGTTTTACTTTTCCCCTTCTCTTCTACCTGTCGATCATGGCGCCAAATACTATTTTGAACTTTTCGCTGTGAATCCTTATAGTGCAGAGTCTGTAGTAACTGTAAAATAAATAGCGATCCTTCAAAAATCATTAATTTTTGGGAACTGGATAGTCCTTTGGCTGGCGGATAAGAATGAGAGAGCGATTAGTAACTTTGGGGAAGACTTGGTCATGTATATGTACTAGTTCAAGTTCAGATTGAGGCTACCATTCTGCCATGAGCTCTGGTCTATTCTTAATCACTATAGTGTTATATCGACTTAGGTGAAGCCGAACTCAATCACCATTATCATGACATTTGTTATCTTCCTTTGACGGCTGGACATTACCTGATCCATCTAGCTCTTCTCCTACTTCTTTGGATTTAAAATGGAGAGGAGATTGACATTTAGCCCGACCCCAAACATCAGTTGGTTGGGATCGAGCGCAAAGTAAAGGACTGGCGGTCGAGTTTGTGATCACCCCGAATCGTAGAGGCTGGGAATCTCCATTCGACCCATCATGTGGGATGCGAAGAATCCGAAGACCCTGTCGACATCCACAAGAGCCTATGCCAAAATGATCAAGGGGCATGAGTTGTCCATATTCTAGTTTATAGAAGCAACGGTGATTAATAGGACCTCGTGGCCAGAAACTTATGACGATATGACCGGGGAGTTGTTGGACAAATCAGATGTTAGGGAGATAGAGAGAGAGAAAAAAGCCTTGGCGGCAAGGACCATTGAGAAGAAGCCAATGGCAAAGGTCCCTCACAGGTCAACTGATCCCATTTTGCGGCCAAGGAAGCTGTTGGGAGCCCTTGGTGCTGGTAAATAACTTTTACTTTTTTCTTCCTCTTTTTCTATTGAAGTTTTTTGACTTGTCGTTCACATGCATAGGTGCGGGAGCCTTCAAAATGCATCAGAAGTCATTGTCCAGATCGCCTAGTTTGCAAGGTACGAGTTATGGAGGAGAGGCATCTTTGGCCGGCAAGTCTGTGGGACAAGAGGAGTTGGGTGTCCTTTTCATCGACCCTTGTGAAAGGGCTGCGGTGTGACAACAATATCCCGTGAAAGTGGCGTTTGATTCGGGAGGCGAGGAGAATCTTGCGGTCAAACATTGGGTTCAACCAGTTCATCGATGGAAGGGGAAAGACCCGACCAATGAGAGTTCTTAGCTTCCCCCTCATATGTAATGGGAAGGAGGCTCCCCTCGAAGATGGATTAGCCCGATGAAGAAAAGTAACAATGTATGAGGGAGTTCGGGCAGACACTATGTTAATGGTGGACAACTAGTAGGACTGGTGCACCATCTTGCCCCTTAAGGAGCCATCAAAGACTTGGGAATATGTCAATCATCTAGCTGAGGTAGTTTGGTCGGAGGGTTTGGATGTGTGTTGAGGGGTAAGAAATGTGTGAACCTGGGAAAATTACTAATTGACTCAACCTACTGGCGTGGTCGGTCACCCATGTCAATTTAAAAGCCCTTGTTTGTGAGGAGAGGAAAAGAAAAGCAGCCAATCAACTGATGTCCGAGACGACGACGTACAAGTGAAAAATTGAGGCAGAACTTGTCCTCCTGAAGAAGATGTTGAAGGAATCGACCTAGGTGTGGGAGCTGAGGGCGAAAGAGTATGAATAGACCATCGTAGCTCTGAAAAAGAGACATACGGAGCTCGAGGAGAGAGTGGTCAGGATGGACACGCAGGAAGACCATGTTGGGGCATTGCTCGAGCAGATCCAGGTGGGACTGGCTAGGCTGTTGAACACTTTGTAAAGAGGAGGCTGGTAGAGCCTAAATGGGTAGATATGCACCAAATCGCCACCACCCTCTTTACAGATTCAGATGAGAAAGGTGATAAGGCAGATTTCCTGAGCGAGGATGGAGATGGAGGTGACAGCGGGTCTGTAACCACCTTGGCTCTTTGTCATTTTTTTGTTTCTTGTGTTTACCTTTAATTTATAGTTTTCCATAGTAAATTTGTTTTGCTCTGCCATGCTTGACCGATAGGTCAATTACTTGAAAAAATGATAAGCGAGTGAAAAGAAAACTATGTATGTATCTTTGCTTGAAGAAATGAAAAAATTTTGCTTACTTCTAGCTCTTTTTTTTCTATACCTTGTGTTTTGCTGGCTGGTAGCTTGATGATTAACCTTCAGAAGATCGAGAATTATGGGTGACTGGATGACTTCAAAGATAATTTACCTTTTGTCCCTCGCAAAGCTTGTCGCTGTAAGGCAATGAATCATATTTAGGTATGACGAAATTTAGGATGAGTTAAGGTCCATCCAGACAATCATGGTGCCACGACCGTTCATTACTGTTCTTGGACTTAGTCAGACGATCTTGGCACCACGACCGGTAAATTCCACTTTTGAGCTCAGTCGGGCAATCTTGGTGTCGTGGTTGGTCAATTTCATTTGTGTGTTCAGCCAAACTATCTTGGTGCCTCGACCGACCATCTTCATTTTTGGGCTCACTTAGACAATTTTGGCACCATGATCCGCCATTCTCATTTTTTGGCCCAGCCAAGTGATCTTGGTACCATAGCCAACCATGTTTATATTTGTGCTCAGCCAGATGATCTTGACATCGGGCTAGTCATCTCGGTTTGCCCGGGGGGCTTGTGACTTTATCAATATTTTTTTGGAATCGATGATGCCAAGATTTGTCCATTTCACTTACGTATGTGTCAGTTGCTCCATCGATCTTTTGCCTTAAGTTAGACTTTTTCTCTATAGGAGGTGACCACATAGACTTATCTTTAGGATGATTTTCGATGTACCCTTCACGGAACGTCTCACTACTGAGTAGGAAATCATCTCCGGATGTTTGTTTGACAGGCGATGGACTTTAAGATTGTGATGAAGGACATTCTCGGGTAGGTCCTAATTTCTGATATGACGTCCATGGCATTGTTGTCAACCATTCTTCTCTTTTAGAAATTTTAGTTTCCCGAGCTTCAGGTAGTCTTTTCAGTGATTTTTTGCTTTGCCCAGTTCTTTAAGGGTTTTTCCGACTTGAATTTTTTGGTTTATAATTAGCAAAGTGTTCATTCGTTCTATATAGTTTTCTAGAGGGCGGCATAAAAATTTGGAACCACAAACAAAATGAGAGAAAGAATGTTTTCATTTAAGAATATTGATAAACAATGCGATAGATTAAGGAAAGAATCTTTTGAGGTAGTCTCCGCTCCAGGTCCGTAGGACTTCATTCCTTGCCCAAGTCCTCAGCTTATTTGTTGTGGTTCTTGCATTGCTGTAAATGATCTAGGGACCGCTCCAGCTTTGGTCTAGCTTTCTGAATGTCTGTCCACATATTACGGGATCAACTTTCTTATGTACTAGGTCTCCGAGAGCAAGAGTTTTCTCTTGGATATGTTAGTTGTAGTATCAGGCGGCCTTCCTTTTGACTTCCTCCTGTCGTTTGGTTTATTTCACTCAGACTTCTTCTGCCATGTCTAGCGAGAACTTCGTACCCTCGCCTTTTGCTTCCAACCATTTTAACATTTCTTCCTCACTGAGCGTTGCAGTTGTGAGGACTATTTGGCTGTGCTGGTTGTACTTTATCGACAACATGACCTCCATTCCGTGTGATAACATGAACAGAGTTTGTCTGATTGCAATGGATGAAGTTATCTAGACGATCCATGAATCTGACGAGAGTATACCATCCAGCTCCCCTTTGTCCCTTTGAATTTTTTTCCTTAACAGATTGAGAATAATTTAATTGGCTGCTTCTGCTTGGCCATTAGTCTGGGGGTGATGGACCGAGACAAATTTGAGGTTTATCCCCTGACTTTGGCAAAAATTTCAAATTTTCTTGTTTGCAAACTGCGTCTCATTGTCTGTGATGATAATAAGTGGTTGGTTGTACCAATATATCAGGTATGTCATATGAAGTTTAAGACAACCATCGTGGTGATCCTTGCAAGAAATTTTGTGTAGATCCACTTTGAAAAATAATCCACTACTACTTGGTGAAACTTGCGCTGCCTCTTGGACGGTGGAAATGGTCCGAGAATGTCCAATCCCCATATGATGAAAGTTCACGGGCTTGTGATCTATTGAAGTTTATGGGCCGACAGATGTTGCGGTGGGGCGTACATTTGATATTGTTCACACCTATTGAAGTTTGTTTGCCCAACCTCTCTTGCTCCAAAAAGTCTTACAAAATATTTATAATCGCCCGTGTCTTGATAGCCGTCCGAGAGACGTAGGTGATGTCGACTCCACTTATTTCCACCGCCCACTTCAACAACCGGGTGGAGTGTTCTGGTCAGGTAAATGCTGATTTCAGCGGATGCTCGCCAACTTCTCGGATTGGATGTGTTTGAAAGTAGGTTTGCAACCTCCGAACTGACATAATTAGAGCAAATGTTAGTTTTTTTATAATTGGATACCTGAACTCTGTTCATCGAAAAACTTGCCTAGTGTAGTATACAAAAAATTGCTTTCTCGACTCTTCCCTGACCAGTACTGAGCTATTGCTTTAGCTCCTACTTCCAAGTGCAATGAGAGCTCTTCGTCTGAATTTGGGCTCTAGAGAAGCGGCGATGATGCTAATGAATCCTTTAGGCTTTTGAAGGCCTATTGGCACTCAACTGTCCACTTGAAGTTTTTAGCCTTTCGTAGTATTTTGTCGCGCACTTGTCACCCGACCTCGAGATTAACTGGTTGATGGCTGTAATTCGACCAATCAACTTTTGTACTTCCCGGGTATTCCTAGGGGACAAAATATTAATCAACGCTTGAATTTAGTTTGGGTTGGCTTTTATACATTTGGAAGTATCAGCTGAGGGTTTAAATAAGCAATTTAGGGGATTTAGCTTCATATTATATTTTCTAAGAGTTTGGAATGTTTCTTTAAATTTTTTATATGTTTAGCTGTTTGACTTTTTATTATGACACCATCCACTTAGACTTCAATAGTTTTTTCTTTTTGATTAACAAATATCATATCCATCAAGCACTGATATTTTGCCCCATCGTTTTTAAGCCCAAAGATCATTACATTATAATATAGAACATCCTCACCAGTTATGAAAGTATTCTTCACAGCATCGACCATGTGCATCTTTATTTGGTGATTCCCTGAGTGGGTGACCACGACTTTATATATGCTTAAAAATATAAGTATTTAATACAACTGCTAAAAGAATTAATTCCTCAGCAACTGTACCAAAACTTAATAACAGTCATAGATTCAATAAATATGGATGTAATAAATATTCAATAATTATAAAGTCACACTTATTAACGCAAGTATACGTATCGCTCAAGTAATATAAGACTCTAATGGAATCCTAGATATCGATCCCATAGTGAGTAAGATTAAAACTACGAACTAAGATTTTAGAAAAGCAATACTTTAATAGCAACAACGAAGTTCAATTTGCTTATCTGTCACTAATAGACAATTAAAATAAATATGTAATTTTAATAACTATTAAATAACAAATTATACTAATGAAGTTTCTAATGTGATATTCAATATATATGAAAACATTCTTCTCCTTGTCAAGAAATTATAGTGAATGTATAAAGTGAATCAGTTCAATTTGTATTGTGTCAAATAGGAGCATACATATTCTTTACCCTTTGGTCCAGGCATAAAGAAAGTTGACTAATCCTACGCTTGTTTACTGAATCTGCGGCTAGGCTGGGAGGATATCAGCTCTCACTTCGGAGCTCCCACTTTCCCCTTGCCTGAGGGCTAACATCTACACTTCAGCACCCAAAAGATAGGACCGAATTGGGAATTTTAGTCTGTCACTCTAAAATCTCCAATTTTACGTCCGATAATATTATTTCCCTATTTATTTGCACCCAACTTCCAAGGGTTTTGACCTCCCTGAATCTTGGATGTAATCTTCACTTTAGTTGTAAAACTCAACATATTTTAACAAATCAATTGGCCAGATTGAAAGTAAATTAAGATCGAAGTGAAAAG
The DNA here is from genome assembly GCA_003013225.1 of Phalaenopsis aphrodite. NCBI lineage: Eukaryota > Viridiplantae > Streptophyta > Magnoliopsida > Asparagales > Orchidaceae > Phalaenopsis > Phalaenopsis aphrodite. The sequence goes on from NEWO01000013.1 coordinate 4,316,472, forward strand.
ATCATCACAACTTCTTAAACATTTTCATGGCTTCACCAATTCAAATAACCATTTCACAAATCTCCAGACAAGGAGAAAGAGAGAGAAAACTACTCAGATCTCATGGGGAAAACACAATAAAACTTGGAATTCATATATAAAATCAAAGTCATACAAACTACAACAAGAAAAAAATTTATCTCTAATTTCTCCCCAAGAAAACTCCTCGAAGTTCCTATGAATCTCTTCCTTTCTTTACAATACACAAAATTCTTCTTCAAAGCAGCAAGGAGGAAGAAATCTCTCACTTTCCCTCCTCTCTTACAATCTCTCGAAGAATTCCTCACAATTTTGACACTCTAGTAAATTCTCTATACACTAATGAAACCTCTCTAACCTCCAAGACCTTTCTAACATCCAGGACCATTCTAATTTTCAGCCAAAATTTTCTTTTAAAGTTGTGGATGAGCTTTCCCAAGAGTTGTCTAAGCATCCCTTCAAAATTTGTCATCATCCAAAGCCTAGTTGGACATAACCGTCGAGCTCGCCGTCGGCGGCCTCGAGGGAGTCGTCGACAGACCTTCTTAATGAATTAATTATGGAGTCTCGGGAAAATCTCTTCGTCGGCGGGGTTGATGGCGTCGTCCGCTCCCTAGTTCAAATCTTCACATTTTGGTCCTTTTCGCTCCAAATTCGCTTCTTTTAGCATCTTTTTGCTCCAATGACTCTAATTCATCATTCCTACAATAAAATATCAAAAATATCTTTCTTTAAAGTGCAATATCATAAAAAATAGTATTAAATATGCATGAAAATCTCAACATATTTTCCTTTGGTAAGTGAGCGTCTAGGAAACTCTTCATAAAATAAACCACAGTTAAATCTACAAGGGCATTGATCCTCGACAGGGGTAACTGTCCTTCGAGCGAGCAACATTCAGGTTCATGAAATTTGCGCACATCTGCAACTTTCCTTTGGCCTTCTTGAACCATGATGATGTTCTAGACTCAGGTAGGGTGTTGTGCCTCCCGGATGTAGCCTGCCTCTTTCAGCTTTAGTACCTCTTCTTTGATGGGACCAACTAGTGTTGTCGCTGAGTTTCTAATCCTCTACTTTATCAGTTGGACGCCATTACTCTTGTTCAAGCGGTGACAGACAAAGTCCACTGGTATCCCTAATATCTCTGCTACGAACCAAGCGAAGACATCGTGATGATCTCTAAGCATTTGGATCGGTAGCTCCCTATGCCTTGCAATAAAGTTTTTTGCTTATTAGAAAAGATTTACCAACTTTTCGTTGGTATAGGAATCTCCAGGGCTGTTCATTGGTTTCGAGACCCCCTTCCTCCGATTTTGCAAGTTGAGTGGCGCCTAATGCATGCTTTTTATCACTCAAACGTAGCAGACCCGATATTGCTTCTGTTCTCCTCGGATAGTGATCACCTATCCATCTCTTGGGAACTCGACAGTCATGTGGTATGTGGATACCACAACCTTGAAACACTTCAATAATGGGCGACCAAAAATGGAGTTGTTGGTGTTCGGCGAGTCCACTATCAGGAAGTCCTCCATCTCGGTGAATTGCTTCAATCCTTCTCTCGAGGTAACCACTAGTTACATCACACATAGGGCTTTCTTTATTTCTCTCGAAAAGCTGTATTAGGGGTCCGATTCACGCTACCAGCCGGTCGACTCAAAGATTGAGCTTATTAAACACCGACTTGAACAAGATGTTCATTGAGCTGTTGGTGTTGATCAGGATACCCCTGACCTGAAAATTGCTTATTATCATTGTTACAACAATGGTGTCATTGTAGGGATTTCCCATGATGGTTAAATCATCATCGATGAAAGTAGTGGGGAGGACCTCTCCCTCCTCTGCAAGGACGTGACATTACACAACTCTCCCGTCCTAGACCTCTTATGGGAGGCTCGTTGGGATGACTCTGTTTCTCAAAAAAGTGCAAGGACTATTCCGACAATGTGGACAATGTTTGTTTGGATGGGTCTGTTCGGGACTTCTACTACTGGGGCCTTATCGTGCCTTTGGCTCGACGTCCTCATCGCTTCAAATTCCATCAGCTTTTCGGCCTTTATCAGGTCATTGATTAGGCTTTGGAGGTATATGCATTCCTCCGTATCATGGTCGTGATCCTGATAGTACTTGCAATGCTTCCTCGTGTCTCGGAAAAAAAGACCGGCTCTCATCAGCGGCGCATGCTTGAAGTACTCCTTGTCTTGGATGGCGTGCACAATCTCGACCATTAATACCCTAAATGGAGTGGCTCGAGGGCCCTCATACTCATCAAATAGTTGCTCATAATGCTAGACCGGTCTCTCATAATATTGAGCTAGCCACTGATCATGGCTTCTTGCATGACCTCCCTGATGGTTACTTCGGCCCGACCCCCTATTGTCACGAGTGGGTCGGTTATCTTCGTACCGTAGTCGAGCGGGTGCCTTGGGATTTTCCTTTGGTTTTCACCTTCTATTGTGCAACGATGAAGTGTATGTTCGGTGGTCTGCCCGTTTTGATTGGAAGATGTTTTCTCGATGATGAAATGTTTGTTCGCCATTTCCAACAACTTAGCCAAATCCTGGGGCTCATGTAAATTGAGGTCATAACGAAACCTCTCGGGCCTCAGACCCTGCTTTATGGTGACATGCGCTATATCAGATAAAAGATTTTTCACCTTCAACATCTCCCTATAGAATCCTAGGATGTATGAACGCGGTCCTTGTTTAAGTTGCCATAAGGATTGGGCGCACTTATTGGGCTTCCGAGTGCTTTCAAACTGCACTAGGAAAATTCTCCTGGAATCCACAAAACTGTTGATGCTTCCAGTCAGAAGCGAGTTGAACCATCTCAAGGCGAATGATCTCAAGGTAATGAAAAAAAGACAACATTTGAATGTGTCCGAGAGCTTGAGTAGACACATTACTGCTTCTAACGAGATAATGTGGTTGTTGACATTTGACCGACCCCTATAAGGCTTCAATGCCAGAAGTTTAAAATTTTTGAGGGGCTCCGCCTCTGAGATGTGAAGAAAGAAGGGGTTCTCCGACTGACATTGGGCCTCAGTGGGTCCGAAAAGCTGCCTATCCACTCGTGTAGATCCAGCGCTATCCTGGTATTTCTAATCTTCGGTCCTTTCTAGGCCATGGTTCATCCTTCTGCTGTTATGCACTGGCGCCGCCTCTCGAGGATGGTTCTGCCCTCAGAAGGCGACTCATCTCTTAAGGTTGTTACCGCCCTCAGGTCCTCTGTGATCTGGCCCGACATATGGACTATTTGATTCTCAACTCCTGCATTTCTCATTGCACAAACTCTTTCATGAACTCTTTGACACATTATGCAATGGTCATGTCCCTTTTGTGGTTTTCCTCTTATTATTGTCGTTGCTGCTCTCCTCTTATTGTCGAGATCATGACTCCATGCTCACCGCACCTTTTAGAATGTTGAATTCAAATTTGTCCGGGAGATACACCTAAAGAATAAAACATGAAAGGAAAAAAGAGAGCAGAGATAGCATAATATTGAACAATAAAATTACGTAACCTTTATTTATAAAATGAGTTCTTATTTATAGGAATGAGGGTTGTAAGATTACATTTTTGTTCCCCGAGTAAAGTAGATATGGTGGGAGTATTTTGGACAATACATAGTATATGACCGGAAGCTTGAAATGGCGCTGGTCGGATCGTGATCCGGGTGGCTATGTGTTAGGAGTTTGAGATGGCGTCTGATCGGGTCATTATCTGGGCGGCTATGGCTGAAGGTTGACTAGGAGCCTAAGATTCGGGTGGCTCCTATCATCCGCTCAACCTAGATGAGGAATCCTGGGAGCTTTGTCCGTGCGGGTTAGCCCTAGTGGCCCTTTGAAAGATAGTCGATTTTCATCTGTCATGGGATTATATTCTTCTTGGCTAGCAGTAGCCGCGCGGGTAAATCCAGATTCTCAAACTGCCTCTGGTGAGTCCCGAATTGTCACGCCATCTTTCTTGTTGGATGTTGGATTTCTTTGAGATCCATGTCAACATATTTTTGATGTATACGTGGAAATATTAAAGTTTTAATTGATTAATATTTTTTATGCCTATGTGAAAAAAATATTTCTAGAAGTTAATTATTTCATACGCTAATCTTTTTTAATTTTATTTTACAAGTACATAAGAATTAACTTAAAATGCAATTCATGTCTTTAGATGAGAATGAAATAATCTCATTTCATAGAGTATAATAAAACGCTATAGTTAAGCACGTTCGTACCAAAGTAATATATATATATAAACTAATTAACTCTCCTTTTAAATTACATAGCTCTTTATGGATCAGAATTCCAGAAACAGGAATACCTGCCTTCACTGGCGCAACTAAAGACTGTTGTTTGTTGGGTAAGCAATGAAATTTCTATAATGTTTATTGCATATTTGTCTTAAAATATTACTAATAAAAATTATTAAATTTTTATGTTTCAGGCCTTAACTGAGCCAGATTATGGTAGTGATGCAAGCTCTTTGCAAACCAGTGCAACAAAGGTTTATTAATTACTCTATATTAATTCATAAAGATAAATATTTTGTTCACTGGATTCTAAATCCATAATTGTTTATAAATATATATGAGAAAGATAGTTCAAATTTTCAATAATGATACCATAATAAATGATGAATTGGATTATTAAATAGGTCAGTGGAGGGTGGGAATTAAATGGACAGAAAAGGTGGGTGGGCAACTGCACTTTTTCTGATGTCTTTGTTGTCTTTGCTCGGAACAAAAGCACAGATCAGATTAATGGGTAATTCTAATGTGAATTGTATTATTAGTTTTTCTGCATTTATTTTTAGAAGTTAAAATTTAAAAAATGTGTGTTTGTTATGATTATTCAGTTTTATTGTGAAGAAAGATGTTCCTGGCTTGAGTGCCACTAAAATAGAAAACAAAATTGGACTGAGAATTATTCAGAATGGAGATATTCTCTTCAATAAGGTATTTGTTCCTGACGAAGACCGGTTGCCAGGAGTCAATTCTTTTCAGGAAGTAAACAAGGTATATATGTAATTATGTGTTATATAAGCTCTTTTCTTCTGCTAACAAAATCTATTTCTGGGAAATCAGCTTCAAAAAATATTGTAGACTGATTCATGATAAGCTAGAGCTTCAAATTAAAACGAAAAGAAGAACAAAAATTATAATATGTATTTTCCATTGCATGCAGATACTTTCCTTTGCACGTATTATGGTTTCATGGCAAGCAATCGGCATATCAATGGGGGTCTTTGACATGTGTCATAGGTATAACATGCATGATTTTAGTCATCACTATGCTACTTTTCTCCTACTTCATTTTATTATATTTTTTATATGATTAACGTCAACGCAAATTTTACAATAAAAACTAAGGTATGCTGGTGAGAGGAAGCAGTTTGGAGCTCCACTTGCAGCATTTCAAATAACACAAGAAAAGTTGGTTCGAATGTTGGGCAACATACAAGCAATGATGCTTCTTGGTTGGCGACTATGTAAATTATATGAATCAGGAAAAATGACAGTTGGCCATTCTAGCCTAGCAAAGGTAACTGATTTTCCCGTATTACCCTTTATAATTATTAGAGTTTAATAACAGCAATAGATAGTGCTGCGAATTTTTGTTTTATAATACCAATATATGCTTGAGTTGATTTTTTAGTGGCTGATAATGTGTTTTGGTTATACAGGCGTGGACTACCAAGATAGCAAAAGAGACTGTTTCTATTGGTCGAGAATTGCTTGGAGGAAATGGTCTCTTGGCTGATTTTAATGTGGGCAAGGTTTGTATCTACTTATATCATAAATTTCTTCTGTTTTAAACTTTTTTTTTTCTCATTTTAATTCAGAATGGAAAATTTGTAAGCTGTGCTTTCATATAAAATAATTTTTGGGTTTCTTTATCATGGAAATTTCTCCTCATACCAATTATTTAGAAGATTCATAGTGCCATACATGGTGTTTTAACACACACACATCTCTCTCTCTCTCTCTCTCTCTCTCTCTATATATATATATATATAGATACATATGTTGATATATAAACATATAGATATATATTAAGTTGATGTGTCATACTTTAAAATTCTCGGAGAGGGTAATTGAACATAGCTTAAGACATGATTCAGAGAATTTTCATAATCAGTTTGGATTTATAACGGGCAGATCTACTATGGAAGCTATACATTTATTGAGAGCTTTGATGAAGCAGTACCGAGAGAGTAAGGAGGATCTACATATTATTTTTATTGACTTAGAAAATGCTTACGATAAGGTTCTAAGATAAGTTCATTGGAGAGTTCTAGAGAAGAAATGTGTTGATATGACTTATATTCAATTCATTAAAGATATGCATAGTAGAGCTGCTACTTGTTTTTGTACAGGAGGATTGACCAAGTATTTCCTTATTTCAATTGGATTACACAACGATCGGCTTTAAGTCCATATCTTTTTTGTTTTGGTTATGGATGCTCTTATTGGACATTTACAGGAGAATGTACCTTGGTGTATACTTTTTGTTGATGCTATCCTTCTTGCGGATAAGATTAGAGAAAGAGTTTAGGAAAAAAATTGAATTATAGAGGTTTACATTGGATTCTAAAGTCCTTTGTTTGAATATATCTAAAATTGAATACAAAGAATGTAATTTTAGGCAAAGTTATAATTATAGGTGCTCAAAGCATTAAAAGGTGTGAACGTTTTAGATATCTTGGGTTTGTTATTCAAAGTGATGGTAATATGGACTAGGGTTGTCAATTCGGGTCAACTGGTCAGTTTCGGTGTCCGACCCAAAAATGACCCTACCCGAATAGGGTCAACCCAGACCCTACACAAATAATAAGTGGGTTGAATACTACCAGAACTTGAGCTTGACCTGACCCGAAATTTTGTACTCATTTGGATCATGTTTGTGCTTTTAGGTTCAACCCGATCCCGACCTGAATAATTAACGGGTCGAGTTATCTAACCCAAACCCTACTCGAAAAATATTCGAGTCAACCCTAATCCAAATTTTTCGAGTCGAATTTGAGTTATGTTGGCGTATTGGGTCAATTTTTGACTTCTATAATATAGGGGCGATTCTTAATTGAATTCAAGTTGGTTGGTTGAAGTGGAGGAATGCATCAGGCCTTGTGTGATAGAAAAAGTACTGGTTATACTTGAAAATGATCTAAGATAGTGGTGAGATCTGCAATGCTCTATGGCACAAATTGTTGGCCTTTAAAAAAGACACATAAAATAAAGTGTTGTTGAGATGAGAATGATTAGGTGGATGTGTGGTTTGATGCAAGATTTCTATCTTTATCTCACCTTTTTTTCTTTGCTCGCCACACCTGCAAATCTTAAGCTTGGACTCATTCCCTACTTTCAAATGATCACCCAGTCGAGCCCAACTTGTCACTTGATCCAGAACGCCATGCCAGTCTTTTTGCTAGATGTCTTTTGCATAGGCTCGCTCGTCTCCACCCAGGCTCGTGCTCTACTTTGTTGCAAGAATGATCTTCCTCGAGCTGGTTTGGTTCTAAACACATCATCCTAGTCGTCGTTCTTGTTTGCGATCAACAAGGCTTTCTTCTCTTTTCACACGTTTCCTTTCTTGGTTCTCCTTTCATCACCCACTTACTTTATCTCGCTCTTTTTGCTGTTTCTTATGCATTTCTACCTCTACATTCTTTGTCCCCTCTGCAAAAATGAACCGCAAGCATTAGTTAAGTTGAACCGATGCTAACTGTTTCTTATGCATTAATTCATGCACATTGAGTTTTTTTTTTCTAGAATGGACTTGTGAACAAGAATTTTAAATATTGAAATTTGACATGATCAAACCTATAGTGCCATAATATAATATCATCTTCATTCAAGTTAGAAATTTAACAAGCATTTTGTTAATGATCAACTAGTGGATGATTTATTCTCAAAATATTGAGTTTTGTGTTTTACCAAACATTATTAATCAACCTCCTCAAGAAAAATTCCTATAATTCACGATGAGAAAATTAGAAAATAACATGAGAGTGATGATCTAAGTTGACGGAAAACATCTGATTAATCTTGAAGTTTCCAATAGTTGTTACTACGCCATGATTTCTTTCAGTGTTCACATCAAGTTTTTTTTTTCAATTGTGTCTTTTGGAGTCAATATATTTGGATTTTGTGTTTGAGTTCTCATTTTATGATTAGATAAGCTTTTCTTGTGATATTGAAAAGCTTTTTCTTTGTGAGTTTTTCACATCTTACTTTTAAGCCATCTCAAGTAGTAATAAGAAATTGGTATGGCTTTTATATGGTTTGGTTTCCATGGAGTTGAGGAACCAAAAAAATTTTGGATTACCTTTTTTCAGGTAAGGATCTTGTACAACTGGTTTTGTTGCTTCATCAATCAATTATTTGATTTTTTCACTACCATCAATGGCTAACTTTATAGATTGAGTCTGCTAGCGATAGTTTCGCTCGCTAAGTTTAGTGTTGTGATGTCTATGGAAGAGTTTGAGAATGAAATCTGCAGCAGTAGGATTGATCAATTTCGGGTTATAGTGAGTATTTGGTTCCAATCATAGCAGTTTTGTATGACAGAAAAAAAGAAATATCTATGATGTGATAGACAAAGATATACACTTTGATATGCCTCAAAACCACAATCAACAAATAAACCACAACAAAATGGCAATAGATAGGTGGAGAAAACAAAAACGAGGGTTGCTCTTACAATAGATCAAAGAAAACAAGCAAGATATAAGGTTGATCTACTATTCAAGAGATAGATCATCTCTCCCACACCCTAGGCTTCGCTAGGAACACCACATAAAGAAAAAAAATAATAGCCACAACAAACCATGCATAAAGAAAAACAAAACTTAGGTTACTCCCTCTAATAGAATCCTCCCACAACAATTCAAAAACTTTCCTTCCTTGCTTTTCCTCCAAACTCCTTCAATTTGTCCTCTTTGAGTAAGTGATTAAACCCCTCGTGGACCTACCTCTGCTATGCTTCCTTTGGCTACTGTGACAGTGGTGCTCTGCTTTAGTTTGTGGAAAGGATCGGTCAGGTGGGTCGTTCGGTTGGCTCTCGTCCGGTCCAGGGGGGATTGATTCGGTTTCAGGCGTAACAATACTCCCCTCTCAAAAAAGTACCTTGTCCTCATGGTAAAAGGATGGAAATTGCTTGTGGATTACCTCGTAAGGCTCCCATGTTGCTTCATAATCTAACAATCTTTTTCACTTAACTAATACCTCCTTCACTCCCCCTACTCCTCTGCGCACTCCTATTAGCACAAGCGGCTCAAGAATCACCTCCAAGTAGGGTTGTCAAAATGGCTCGTTATTCACGAGCAGCTCATGTTCGACTCATTAAAAAGCTCGAGTTCAATTCGTTCGCTAAGTTAATGAGCTAAACACGAATACTTTTTTTGCGTTCGATATATAAACTAGCTGAACGCGAACAAGAATTTGTTCGTTCATGTTCAACTCAAAAATATATATATATATATATATATATATATATATATATATATATATATATAATTGATGAGTAATATTTTTTAAAAAATTAATTGGCTACAAAACTACAAAAAATTATAATCAAGTAAAGTTATTAATTAAAAAAATTGAATAAAAATATATTAAATTATATTTTAACAATATTTTAATATAAATAATGAAATTTAAATCTCGCCTCAACCTTCAAGATATCTTCCACTTTAGGTTCTTTGTTGATCAGATGCACCTAACTCGTGTGATCAATAAAAAATATGAATCCATTTTCGTTAGAGTAGATTTACAGTAAGATCACTCTAAATACCAAGATGAATCATGGTGAAATGAGTGATTGGTTTGTGGAATTGTGTAAAATAAGAAGCATGATAAAGTTTAGCATATCGACACATTGACATTTAAAAAAGGGAGACTTCTTATTTTGAAAAAAACTTGGAAATTTTTTTTAATACTAAAAACTAACATGATATATCCTATAATGCCACAACATAATATCCTTTCATTAGAGTCTGAAATTTAGAAAAAAAAAATTGATATGATTCATTATAGGATATTTATTCTTGAAGTTATAAGAGTCTTTATTTTGTCTAGCATTGCCAATTATCTTCCCCAAAGTCAATTCTTAAAATTCTTAATGATAAGTATTATAATAGTTTGACACTAGTGATCAGAGGTGATCTTACCAGTGAATAATAAATTTTCAGACGACTTGACAACATGAAGTACATCATTGAAGGCTTTAACAAAGAGGTGGTTTGATTATTTTTATGCCAACAATAATTGTGAGAGAGAAGTTTGATCTTTTATTGCCTGCACAACAATGATAAGGGAAGAACAATTTATTGCAACCCATTATATGCTTTGTTGCGCTTGAGTCAATGATCCACATGTGAAATGCTTTAGTATTGATACTAAAGCATGCAATAATAAGATAAATTCCCTTCTAAGTTAAAGAGGAGGATGATTATATAGATAATTTTAAATACTGAAATTGCTTTTAGATGTGACAGGATTTACGAGGATCTTCAGTAGATTTCAGATAGCCTCAACCATCACGTGGACTTAGGCTTCCAATTTGCAGGCTTTTCGTGAAGTTTCCAATATGACTCCTTAGTATCCCATGACTTCTTACAGTGCCCACACAATAATTTTTTTGAAATATTGCTTTTGGAGCAAGTACCCTTGGATATTAGAGTGGAGTTTTCAGTTTAAAGATTGGAGATGTTTCCCTTGCTTTATAACATAGTTGCTTTTCATGCTTCTCTTCACATCTTACCTTCGAGAAAACTTCTTCAATGGAAGGTAAAGATTTTCTGAATGCATCTCAAACTTCATCCAAATCTTGATTGAGGTTGGTAAGGAGGATGTAGACATTACCATTTTCTTCTCTTTTCTTGTTACCTGCATAGTCATTGGAGCATTTCCAAACATTATCATTGGCTGATCAAGTTCTTGTTATGATATTACTAATTCGTTGTAAAAGATGATAATGTCACAATCCTTTTGTCCGAATTGCTAACGTCTAGTTTTTAACTCAAATTTTCTTCTCTTTTCTTGTGACCTGCATAGTCATTGGAGCATTTCCAAACATTATCATTGGCTGATCAAGTCTTGTTATGATATTACTAATTCGTTGTAAAAGATGGTAATGTCACAATCCTTTTGCCTGGATTGCTATCGTCTAGTTTTTAACTCAAATTTTTATGAGGGATTTTTCAATGGTAAGATATAATGCGTAAAGCTTTCAAATCTCACGAGCTGTGGTTAAAGAATATGCACAACTTTCCCATGATTAATTCCATTGAGTTGATGAGCCGCACAAATCAATTTCGGATCTTCAAAGTGCTATGTATGGTGTTTTAGTGTGTGTGTGTGTGTCTAAATTAGCAATGAGCGGAGGCTATGATACTAGCCCCGACCATCCTTAATGCGTCTATAATTCGAGTACCACACCCTACACTCGGGGGGAATTGAACCCCAGATAAGAGGAGACTTACAAATGACAAGCAGATGCCCGAGCAGCTGATCTGAATACAAGATCTGTTGCCTCTCCAAAGAAACTTGTTAAAAAGAACCTCAAGAGTTTTTCGGATACGCTTTTTAACTTTAAGCACCTGCATCGAATATAAAGTAAGGCTAAATAAGAAACTTATAAGAAGAGTGAGCCTACAACCATTAGACAAAAAAAGTATTTCTCCAACATTGATTTTGGATTTAACTTTGTCCAAATATCATCCATTTGAGTTTGTTTCCTTTTCCCCCTTAGAAGGTTCACCCCTAGGTACTTCAGAGGTAGCTTGACAATTTTACAAAAAATATAATCAGAGGCCCAAGTTTCAATATTATAATTAACCTTGTTACCAAAGATAATAGAGCATTTTTTCAAGTTAAAATGAAGGCCAGAGGCATCCTGAAATTTCTCAAGCAGAGCAATAGTTGCTTTAATGGAAGGCTTACTAGCATTAGAGAATAATATAGTATCATTAGCATAAGCAAGGTGGCTAATCACAATTCGTGATTTATAAGAGTATTGAAAGTGAGGATGATTCATGTGCAAATTGTTAACAAGCCTTGAGAGATAATAAAAAAACAATAATAAAGATGGTAGGAGATAGAGAGGTTCTCCTTGCTTGATTCCTCTATGAGCAGAAAAAAAGCCATATTATTGACCATTTACCATAACACTGCAGTGGTTATTGGCTAACCACTTTTAATAAGCAAGCAAAATTCACTTTGGAAACCTTTAGCTTGAAAAACTTTAAGAATGAAGTCCCAACTGATGGTATTAAAGGCTTTCTTGATATCAAGTTTGAAAATCATATTACCCACTCTACATTTCTTATCAACATCTTCAATCAATTCCTGGGCAAACAAGATATTATCCATAATTTCTCTTCCTTTTATAAAAGCCGATTGTTGCGGAGATATAAAGTGTGAGAGGTGAGGCTGCAACCTGTTAACAATAATCTTACTCAACACATTTGAGATGACAGTGGTGAGAGAGATGGGGCAAAAGTTATCCCAAGTAATTTTGTCATTTCCTTTAGGAATAAGAAAAATCAAGGCAGAGCTGAAATATTTTGCAGGATCAGCTCCCATAAAGAGACTTTGTATAGTTTAACAACCTCCTTCTTTATGATGCCCAACAAGTAACATAAAAGGAAGAGGAAAAACCATCGGGTCCAGGGGACTTGTTGGAACTAATGGACTTGAAAGTAGAAAAAATTTCATCTTCATCTGGAGCATGGGCTAAAGAAAGACAATTAAAGGGTTATGTTGATAAAGATCCGTGAAATAATTCACAGCCCTATTCTCAATATCAATCAAATCAGCTAAGTTTTGACCCTCAACATTCTTAGGGTACGTTTGGGGCGGCGGTTTACCTGCAGCTCGGAATCGTGCCACTGGCTTCGTCTGTTTGGGGCGACGGTTTAGTTGCGGCGTCCCGCAATTTGGTGTAAACGCGGAAAGCTCCTCCTTACATGCAGCCCAGCTTTGTCGATCGACCTTTTACCTCTGTGCCCCCTTTTTACCAGTCCTAACCGCCGACAGTAGATCCCGTGAAAGAAGAGCAAGCCGCGACAGTCGTCTTCCTCCTCTTCTCCGCAAAAGGTGAGCTCTTCTTCGACAGCTGACCGTCGTCTTTCTTCACATTAAGTTTCCTATGCCTCTTCTTCTTCTTCTTTTCTTCGACAAAAATTGAATAACTCGAGGGAGCCCAAAAAAAACTTAAGTGAGGTTTGTTTTCATAAATTCCTGGGTAAATTAATCTTCTGCATAAGCTCAAAATACTAATTTGGTTATTGGGAGTATTATTCCTCTAGATGGAGTACTTCGTTTTCCCTTTTTCCCTATTTCAAGTGCTTCTGTAAAGCTTTCTTGTTCAAACTAGCCAGCAAATACATTTTTTGAAAAGATTCTTGGCAAATGGTGGGTACTTCTGATTTCACAATGAACAAAGGTGAATCTGATTCAGTGTGTCCTGTCCGTCAACAAATTTATGCAATGTCTGATTGTGAAATTTGGTGAGAATTTAAAAGATAGTTGGAAGTGGGTGCTAGTATTTATGTTTGCAATGTTTCCAACATTATGTATGTAGTTATCCCTACTTTATGTTGATGGGGCAAGATGGAGCTGTGAACTTCAATGCCATGTAAATAGCGCAATAAACCCATTAATTCTAAACCCTGATATCTCTAGAGGATTGAGATGATGCTAGACTTTGAAGAAGAGTATTTGGGAAGTTTTCTTTGTTGGTATTATGTAACAATTTGAATTATCATCCATCGATTTATTGTTTGCTTTCTTTTACTTTTGAATTTATTTATGTCAAAATAATCAGCTTTAAAGCGTTTCAAATACTTAGCATTATAGCTATGAAATCACATTATGGGATGTTTGGTACTTGCATTTGAGCAAGAATTATCAAGATTCTACTTTCAATGGAATCACATGCATTTGTGACTATCATAGTTATGTTAAGCACAACATTACAAAACAGAGGCAGAATGGTCATTTCTGCAGAAGCGGCTACCTCACAGTTGTTTTCACACAGCTGCCTCAAACAGGCAGCCAACTTCCCCACAGCAGTTTCTCCGCAGCAGCTCCTGGGGCAGTGCAGATGCAGCTGAAAAGCGGAGAAGCTGCAGCTGCGCCAAATAGAGCCTTAATTTTTAAAATGCAATTCATGTTCCTTCTATGTTTAAGAGTGGCATAGAAATAATTTGTATTTCTATCACGAGCTTTAAAATGTAGATTATTCGCTTTCTGTTGAAGTAGAGTTTCCTCCATATTTATGGCTTCTAATAAAGTCAAATGGGCATTAGCAATATAATCCACTATATCAGTAGTGTTGATATCCTGAATCTTTAATTGATCAATCACTTTTTGAACCTCTAGTACTTTGTTATGTACATTACAAAAAATTTGGTGGTTCCATTTACGGAGATGAGCAACCAATTTTTTAGCAATTGCAAAGTATAAACCAAGGAGTACCACCACCATCACAATTACAAATCTGTTGCACCGTAATTAAGAAAGTATCATGAGAAGTCCAAATGTTGAGAAATTTAAGTCTATATATATCAGGCTTATCAAAAAAAAACAAGAGTAAGGAGAATATGATTATGATTAGAGGAAGCATAGTTTAAATGCTGGACTTTGGAGATCGAGAAATAATTAAAAATTGCTTAGTTAGCCAAGAAATGATGAAAACCTCTGCTCCACGTGAAAGGAGATCCATAATAGCCAAGTTCAAATAGACCCGCTCTTGCAATAGAATTATAAAAGCGATTAAGAAGAGAAATATCAACTTTGCCACCACCTTTTTTCTCAGACGTTTTCATAGACATGTTAAAATCTCCTCCAACAAAAAAGTTTTCTGAGATAGAACCAACCAAAATTTCAAGTTTCCTCAAAAGTAAATATTTGTCAGGCAAAAGAGAGCTAGCATAAACAAAAGTGCCACACCCATGAAAATGTTCCATCTGAAAATGAGTTAAAACAAATTGCTCCTCATCTTCGATGATAGATAAAGTGATTTTGCGCTTCCAAAAAACCCAAATCTTGTTATTCTTGTTGCAGTGAGACTGAAATCCTTTAAAGTTATTCAAAATCTTGTGTCTATTGACATGAACAAGAGGTTCCAAAATGACAAAAATAAGAATTTTATGAACCCTAACAAGATATTTAAGTTTATTAAGTGAGGAAGGGTCTGCCACTCCCCTAATATTCCATATCATAATGTTAAACATTATGTCATAAGCCAGCTCTCCTAGATGACCTAGAAGAGTTGCCTAATTGTTCACCATCTGAATAATAAATAACTTTTTGAATAATATTGCAAGCATTTAAACTTGAGAGTTCATTATTTCTTTTTGCTTTCTTTTTAGCATGCTTCTGAACCTGCCACTCACCCTCCAAAGAATTTTGTGCATCTTGAAGAGGATCAGAAGAGATTTTCACAGATACGGGTGGAAGCGAAATTTGTTCATTATGTTGCTCATGGGCATCTTGAAGAAGGTCATGTAAGGGTTTCCACTGGTATTGATGGAAGCGAAATTTGTTCATTGTGTTGCCCCTGCTTTTTAGCCATATTCTCCCTGTTGAGATTAGTGAAAAAGTGTGTGATAGGAAGACTACTATTAAGAGTAAAAACATGTGGAACAGATTCATAAGTATTAGGATTATCCACTTGTGCATTATGTTGACCCTACCCTTGCAAATCATTATTAGTAAACAGAGCCTCCATGGTTGGTTCAAAGATATGCAAAGGTCTATCATCCTCTTTTTCATGCTCATTAATAATTGGGGGATTAGGTGATTCGGTATTAATGCTAGGAGGAGGAGGTTTGTTGACGAAGGATGCTTTAATTTGAGGGTTTAAACGATAACAATGAGAGATGTGATGGCCAAACATAGAACAATAGGTGCAATAAGGGAATGCCTCTCTATTTCAACAGGTTGTCAATATCCCTGATGCTGAGACCCAATCCAGATCTCATTACAAAAGGGCTGAGTGTTTTCCCGTTCCACTAGAACATGCGCCTCAGAGAGTCTAATAATATTGACAGTAGCACTATCCATTTTTAATGGCTTCCCGTATGCAGCAGCAAGAGAAAACAGAACTTCGTGTTTGAATAAATGTAATTTAAGTCCAGGAAAATGAATCCAAACAGGCAAAATAGGCATTTCGGCTTTCAAATCAAAGTTAACGGACCATTTAAGGATTTTCATAAAACGATTTTTGATTTTCAGTGTTCTTTTCGCAAACAACATCGTGTCGTCCTCATCATTGGCTAACTGAATCAAAATGTTTCTACCATTCAACACACCAACTTTCCACCAGCCTTTTAATTTAAGCAAACCAAACTCTTTCCTGATAATCTCTAATTTTGGATATATATATTTTGACAGATATATATATATATTAAATAATATATATATATAATATGTAGATGATAGATAGATACTTGTGATTTTTCATGTGTTTGCATCCAAGTACTTAAAAGTTAAGATTGTGTTCTTATTCTAAATTAGCTCGAGATATTCTGGTTTTTTTTTTGGTTGGCTTGAGGAACACTTGATTATATTTATTTATTTATTGAAGATTTGTCTTTTACTTGTATATCTTTTTATTTAATCTCAGGCATTCTGTGATCTAGAGACAATATTCTCATATGAAGGCAGTTATGATATCAACAGCATGGTAACTGGAAGAGAAATCACGGGGTTTGCGTGCTTTAAGCCTGTTATTTTAACCAAAGCAAGCCGCCTCTAACAAGGTTCTAAACGCAAATAATCAATGCACTAGAGGCTAAACGAGATTCACACCTCATGTTTCATCCAATTTTAATAAACGAATAATTGGAGTTGAAGTAGCAGATAGCTAAAATATTTGGCTTTTTATAATAAATATGTATTTGATTTATGGTTTTATTATCTTAAGGCTCAGACTTTAGTGATTGCTGATTGTAGGCTTGTGTGTGTGTGTGTGTGTGTGTGTGTGTGTGTTTACTTACTTTATGTTGAGAACTTATTCTGATACTAGTGTCTTTGGATTATGATGTGGATTCTGCGCTATTCAGTCGGGTCTTTGGATTATGATGTGGATTCTGCGCCATTCACCTATCGACTTACTCTTCCTTTTTGGTCCATTAGATTTTCTCAGGATCTGTGCTAGCATATTTTTGACATACATCTTTTAGTTTTCGGATTCTCTTACTCCTCGAAATGGACATTGCAATAAAAATAAGAGAATTTATTGCAACAATATGTCGCATTTTTTATTAATTAATGAATCAATGATTAAACTCTCTTAATTTCCACATATTTTATTCTTATAAATAAGATGTGACGGGACTTCTTTCCATTCTTTTTTTTTGCTTCACAACTCTTGTTTATATCAGTTGCCTTTTGGGTGTTGTGATGGAGAACATATCAAATCCCTTGGGTGATATCCTTTACAAAGATTTGTGTTATTTTTCCTTTGAAAAATTGAAAAGATGGGACCGCCCAAGAGATCATTAAGAAGAGAAAAAGCAGTTGCACACACAATGCTAGATCAAGTGGGATTGTTTGATTTGTTCCTCAACAGTAATTAAAGGAATGTTCAGCCGATTGATCCGACCTCCTAACCTTCTACTGCGGTGCAAGACCTGCGGTGCAAGACCTACCAATTGAATAGTCCATGAAAGTGGCCATTGTTGCTATCATGTTGCACAGTGAGGGTGCTTTGTCGATTACGACATTTAAGTTGGATCAAATGTTGGGTATGAGGAGCCTTGGTATTATCTTTTGGATTATAACTTTTTTTGGAGTCTTTTTGCTTTACACTGTCTCTTGGTGCGAATGACTCAGTTTTGAGAGGCCTGGGTGAGGGCCTAGCTCTAGATGACATCGGTGAGAATCTGATAGAGGTGTTTGTGATAGAGGAATAAGCACCAGGTGGCGGGAGACAACTCTCGAGTGAGAATGGTGGAATAGATCGCCTTGACGTCTCCCTTAAAGGGCATGGGGAAGCAGCTGAACAAATTAGGATGTCCTCTGTGTTGCTTGCCCATCATCTAGATAAAATTGAGAATACCTTCGCTTGGTCGATCGAGATTTAGCCGGGCAAGGAACTGCACGAGCGGTTGGCTCATGTAGAGATTTTGGAAAAGACGGAAGATGTGGTTGCCACTCTTCATTATCAACTGTCAGATGTTTGAGAGAGATACTTGATGCTTAGGCTCAATTTAAGATGGATCTACCGAACCAGTTTTGGTATAGGGGTAAATTTTGTAATTAAGGTTGCTTTGACTGGGTATGTCTGGACAGAAGCGAAGGCCGATCCCCTTATAAATTATTTTATCTCAAGCTAATTTTGATGCATTATTTTATAATTTCGAGGTCTTTTTTTAGAAAAAAAAATTATTTTTATGTCTCATTTTTTGTGCTGATGTGATCTCTTTGTCAGTACATTTTTGAAACAACTGTAGAGTTCCATTTTACACCTATGCGACAGTTCAACTTCCTCTATTTCTTTCTATATATAAAGAGCATGAGGTTGGTGATGTTATGTTTACTCTTAACTTTTTTCCTTTCTCATCATTTTCTCAATCCTCTGTTCGTGCTTAGCTCAATGACTTTGTGATTTTATCTAAATTCTTTGGGGGCAGTCATGCTAAACGAGCGATCGTGGATGACTAAAGAAGTATGCCACATTATTGTTGGACTCAGAGGGGGAGGAGGAGATTGATGAGGACAACAACAATTTGTTAAATATGTGACTCACTCTTGGCCTTTTCTTGTAACGTAGGGAAATTTTCATTTTTTTGAACATTTATAAAAAGAAGTTAGAAAACTTTGTTAGTTTTTTATTATGAATGAAAATGATATTTTTTGATCGGTCAAACCTTTGTATTTTACTTTTGCATCTCTGTTCTGAATGATCATGGCATTAGCGTTGCGCTGTGATGATTGATTGGTCAACAATTTTAGGAGTATTTTGGTTGGTCTATCGAGTTACCGCTTGGCTCGTCTTACACCTCTCATGTCTCAGTCGCTCAATTAGGTCGTCTCCTTGGATGGCCCACACCTCAAGCAAGTGTCTTAAGCAAATATTATCACAATTTTGTGGTGGTAATTGTTTAGACTTGATGTCGGTATGATTTATATGCTGTCCATTTAAGATCTTATTGCTAATGATTGACCCATTTTGAGTTAAGAGACGTGAGTTTTTATGATGTATGTGCGTTGTGAATCAGATATCGTATATATTTATTTTCTATTGGATGTTACACATTGTTATCGATTTTTTAAAGAAATTTTACCTATCAGACGTTACATCTTGTTGTTGATTTCTGAAGAAATTTATGTCGGTCGAATGCTACTTGTCATTGTCGATTTTGCCGCTGAGGTGGAATCACCACCGATGGGCCCATTTGACTTCCTCGAGTATTGATCAGATTTAACTATCCCTTGTGCAAACTTTCCAAATTCCTCAAGTGTCGATTGGCCCTTAGATTGTGTGCATAATTATAAAATTTTTGCTTGAAGATTTTTATGAAATTGAGAATAAAATACAATACAAAGCTATGAACGATAACACATTTTCAATATCGAGATATACAATTTTTTTTGTAAGGATAGAATGTCTTAAAATCAACTCCACTCCGCAATCGAGGCATCCCCTTTCCCTTGTAGTTGTTTAGCCTATATGCTATGCCACTTGTCGACCATGAATGGCCCAGTCGGCCTTTGGTCCAACATTCTCACGGCTTGTCGTCACACAACTGGGTTGGATTTTTTTAGCACAAGGTCGAAGTTAAAAGTTTTCTCTTGAGCATGCGTATTGTATGAAAACATCTGTCTATTCACTTCTTCAGGTTTGAGGGCTGAGTTGACTCATTTCTCTTCCATAAGGTCAAGAATGAGAAACACTTGTTGGTCATTTGTTACCTGCCACTTGGCTAAGTCCGCTTCATCGAAAACTGAAACTGCCACCACTCTCTAACTTTGATGGTTATATTCAACTAGTAGCATCACCTCCATATCATATGACAATATGAAAAGGGATTTGCTCGGTTGTTGTGGAGGGTGTCGTTCGAACTTTCTAAATAACATATGATGAAATCTTGGCCTAGTTTCTCTTAGCTTCTTCAACTTTTTCTCTTAACTCCTTCAACTTTTTTTCTCAGAAAGTTTAGGATGATCTTATTGGCTGTCTCAGCCTATCCATTTTTTTAAGGATGATGCACGGATGTAAACTTCAAGCTGATCCATTGGTTTTGACCAAAATCCTTTACCCCTTAATCAACAAATTTTGTTTCCTTGTTTGTAATGATTACGAGTAATGGACAATAGCAACATATGAGATTAGTTTAGATGAAGTTTTGCATGACCTCAACAGTGATTTGTGTGAGCTGGTTTGCCTCAATTTACTTGGAAAAATAATCTACAATAATAAGTATGAATTTTTGTTGGCCTCGCGATTGGGCAAAGGGCTCAAAAATATCAAGACCCTACATGTTAAGCCGACTGATGTTGTTGTAGTGCATCCTTTGACACTATTCACACCTTGAGAATCATTCAATATCCTTTTAAAGTGTTCACTAGAAATATCCTCGCAGCTCTACTCAGTGTGCCCAAGTATTCCCTCTAGAGTGACTTTTGCATTTCCTTGAATGTGCTTTTTGAAGTGCATCTTCTTCCTTGATGCACCTCAGATACAATGAGGTAACTAACCTTCACTATAGTTTTCCCTTGATCATAAGGTATTTGGCTGTCTTAATCTTGAAATGCTTTGGTTTGGTCACTTATTACGAGACCTTCCTAGCGTCGAGGAATAGCATTTATGGATTCATCTAGCTTCTTGATCATTCGTCTCCTAATTCTTCTTTCCCCCAAGTGGATGCACTTGAATAGAAGGTAGACTACCTGGATGTCTGTTTGGGAGATGTGTTCAATCTTGAAGCCTTCAAACTTTCCTATCTCTGCCTTGGCTTTGCCGAGATATTTGATCATAATCTCGTCTCTAACTTTAAATTGCCCGTTCATAAGACTAACTACCAATTATGGTTCAAATTTTACCACAAGGTGTCGCACGCCCATTTTTTAGGAAAACTATAACTCGACAATCAAAGCTTCATACTAAGCTTGGTTGTTGGTGACTCGAGTGGTCTGGATGATCCCCAATCAAATTTGTTAGAGCGAGATTGAGTCCTACCCAAGTTTGACTAGATGCTCCATTGATATGTAGGATCCATGTATGGCTGTCGGTGCCTGGTTTGCTAAATTTAAAAAAATCAACCAAGAAATCGGCTATATCTTGTGCTTTGATGACAATCTAGGGCATGTAAGAGAGATCAAACTTGCTAAGTTCTACTGCCCATTTGAAAAGCCGACCAGAGTGTTCCGACCTGGTGAGGACAGATTTGAGCAGATGGTCAGTGATGATTTTGACCATATGCGTTTGGAAATATAGGTGAGGCCCACAATCAGAAACAATGAGTGAAATTGTTTATTTTTCCACAATCAAATACTTAGTTCCTCGGAGGGCTCGTTTGACATAGTAGACTGGGAATGACTTCCCTTGCTCCTCTTGGACTAAAAACTAAGCTGATTGCTTTAGGTTCAACTCTCAAGTATAAGGAGAGTTCTTCATTTAGTTTTGGGTTTTGAAGAAGTGATGGTGACTCAAGGGAATCTTTTAATTTCTTGAATGCTTTTTCACATTCATCACGTAAAAAGAAATTCTTTGCCTTAAGTTTTTGAAAAGAATCAGTGCACTTATCGTCAGACTTTGAGATAAGTCAGCTCAAGCTTGCAATCAGGCCAGCTAGTTTTTAAACTTGGTGTTTTGAGGATGACATGTTTATCAATGCTTGAAAATTTTTTGTGTTAGCATTTTTTATCTTTGGTTTGGGAGTTGACCTAAGAATTTACTTGTGGATACTCTGAAAGTGTACTTAAAAAAGTTGAGCTTCATATTAAATTTTTTTAAGGTTTGAAAATTTTCTTTTAAGAATTTCATGTGTTACTTGAGTTTTTATTTTCTATTAAGATATCATCCACGTAAGCTTCAATATTCTTTTCTTTCTATTTGATAAAAATTATATCCATCATGCGCTGGTCCAACATTTTTAGCCCTTGCATCAGTTGTGACGAACACTGTCTTCTCAACAGTAGTTGGGTGCAGCTTGATCCGGTGATGGTCGGAGAAGGCATCAAGGAAGCTCATTATGGAATGTCCGAGGATTACATCCACGAGCTTATTGATCTATAATAGCAGGCAAATGTCTTTCAGGTCAGCAATGTTCATATTGGTGAAGTCGACACACATCCTCCACTTGCATTTCAATTTTCTTTGCCATGATGATGTTTCACACCCACATTGGGTATTGAACTTCTCATATTTAACTGGCCTCCAAAACCTTCTGATCTCCTCCCAAATTAGCTTAGCAAGTGTGATGGCTGACATTGTCATTTTTTGTTTCATTGGTCACGCTGTTGTGTTGACGTTCAAGTGTTGACATGAGAGGTCGATTAGTATCTTGGGCATTATGGTAGCAGACTAGACAAAAATGTTTCGATGGCTTTTGATAGTGTCGATCAATGTGTCTTTGTGACCTTCATCAAAAGATTCACTTAGTAAAAATTTAACAGAGGATATAGTGGGTGGCATCCTTGGTCTGGAGATGCCTTTCTCGAAGGTTGTTGAGCTAGAGAGATTTTTGTCAAATGCTTTTGACCGCTAGGAGGTAGCAGATATAAGACCGCTTAAGAATATCTTAGAAAGTAATTTCCTCTCCATAGCCAAGGAACTTCACAGCTACATGGTAGTTAGAAGTGAAGGTCTTAAAAAAATTTTGAAGGGGACTACCGAAGATAGCATTATAAGTGAGTGGTGAGTCGACCACTATAAATTTTGACATGTTGGTGAATTTCTTGTCATGTTGTCTCCATGCGGCCGGTAGAGCAATGGTTCCCAGTGCTTCTTTCCTCTTTCCAGAAAATTCATACAGTGGATCAGCTACAACTATTAGTCATTTGCTGTTGAGGCCCAATTTGTTGAACACTAACTTGAACAAGATGTCCATGAAGTTTCCAGTGTCCATGAGAGTGCTATCAATCTGGTAGTTACCGATCAACATTATGATGATGATGATAAAATAGTTGTAAAGGTTACCCTTAGAGGGCGGGTCTTCATTGGTGAAAATTATGAGAGGATGTGAGTTGGGTTTGGGTGTAAGGGTGGCTACTCACAATTCTCTCAACTGAAGCTTCTTCAGTCTGGCTCGATGAGATGATTTTCCATCACCCATAAATATGATTGGGACTAGACCAATGATACGAATCTGATAAACTCAGACTGATGACCAAAAGAAAATATGTTGAGATTTTCATACCTATTTTATACTGTTTTTGATGATATTGCACTTTAAAGAAATGTATTTTTGATGTTTTGTTGCAGGTATGATGAATTATGGTTATTGGAGCAAAAAGATGCAAAAAGTAGCAAATTTTGAGCGAAAAGGACCAAAATATGAAGAATTGAACTAGGGCACCGAAGGCGAGCCCAGCTGCGCTGACGGCGAGAGCTTCCTGAGACTCCAGATCAATTAATTTAGAAGACCCGCCGACGACACCCTCGAGGCTGCCGACGGCGAGATCGGCGGTTATTTCAAAAAGTGCATTGAATATGGACGATTTTTTGAGGGATGCTTCAGCAACTCTTGGAAAAATGCTTCGACGTCTTTAAAAGAAGATTTTGGCTGAAAATTGATGGGGTTCCGAGGGGAGTTCGAGGTGTTGGAAGGTTAGAACAACGTCCAAGAGCCCCAGTAGTGTGTAGAGAGTTTACTTTAGGGTTAGATTGTGAGAAATTCTTCGAGAGATTGTAAGAGTGGAGGGAAAATGAGAGATTTTTTCCTCCTTGTCGCTTCGAAGGAGAATTTTGTGTGCTGTAAAAAAAGGAAGAGATTCAGAGGAACTTCGATGAGTTTTTTTTTGGGAGGAATTAGAGATAAGTATTATTTACTTGTTGTAGTTTGTATGACTTTGCTTTTATATATGAATTTCGAGTTTTATTGTGTCTTCTTCATGAGTTCTGAGTAGTTTTCTCTATTTTTCTCCTTGTCTTGAGATTTGTGAAATGGTGATTTGAATTGGTTGAGCCATGAAAATGTTAATGAACTTGTGATGATCCTTTTACTTCGATCTTAATTTACTTTCAATCTGGCCAAATGATTTGTTAAAATATGTTGAGTTTTACAACTAAAATGAAGATTACATCCAAGATTCAAGGAGGTCAAAGCCCTTGGTTAGAAGGGTCCAGCTTCTTGCCATTCAAGACATCGAACCAAACCTTCAGGTACGTACCCAGAGCACGAAATCAGGACTGATATCAACTTATCCCTACCCAGAAAGCTCATCGTGAGGTGGTGTTAGTTCTGACTCCATATGTGTTTTCCTACTGCTCGTTTGTTCTGATGTTGAGAGACCCAACTTTATCAATTCGAAGCTTTCTGTGGTGAAGGGTAGTCGCCAAGTCACCCACACACATTTTGAAAAAATTCAAGTTCAGATCAATTTTACTCCCGTAAAGGTCTGGGACGCTTGTTTAAAATTTATAAAATGTTCATTTTATTGAGTTATGGGGTTGTACTCTAACGATATGCAATTTACCATAGCATCCGAAATGACAGGGATCTTCCTAAAATCATCCAAGCAAAAAAATTATGGTTTGGCACACCCTACCCGTTTCGTCGTCCGGGAAGATCGTTGGCGACGATTTCCCTAATGAATGATCGATCAAAATACTCATTTTTGAAGTTACAAGATTATATTTAGTCATACTTGATCCCCCGTAGCTTACAGATTGAAGAAACCATTGGTCGTTCGATCTGCGTGTAATTTATGGTTTTGATGCTAAACAGACACCTTGAAGCCAATCTCATGCGCCTAGGCTCCGAAAACTGCATTCTGGAGCATTTTCCCGAGCCTGGAAAAATAGCCGCTAAACTAGGTTCCAAGTTGCTAAAAAACATCCTTTGCTCAAGTAGCAGGAAAGTAGGCCCCACCATGCTGGAGCCTAGATTCCAAGGGCCTCGTGCGAGGGCGCCTAGGCCCTAATTCAATTTTTGGGCGCAAAAAATTTGATTTATTGAGCTGTTTTAACTCTGCTACTTCCCCCAATGCATCCGAAATTTGAGATCTCATTGGTTAATGGGAAGATTACATGAGGGACGCAAAAAGGGGGCTCATGATTGCACATTGACTCTCTTTTGGGAAGCTTCCAAAATAAGAGACCAGGCCAATGATACCAAGAAAAGAGGTAAGGGTTGTGAGCACTCATCTCCCCT
>NEWO01000014.1:37329-71073 GCA_003013225.1 Phalaenopsis aphrodite
TTAGGGTGATTCATTGAAAGAATCGACCATAATTCTGCTGAGTCACAGAATATGTTGTTGTGGTTCTATGTTATCGATGAATTTTAGTAGAATCACGACTAATAGATACAACTGTAGAAATCGAAGGTAGCAGGACACTTGCAGAGATCCTAAACAGTAGTAACTGCAGGAATTGCAGGATTCCTTAAACAGACAACAAACAGAGGCTTCATTGGAAAGGAACCTGTAGAAATTACTCTCGCTGACTACAGGGATTACTTTGGTTGCAGCTGAAACATGCAAGAAAAGCGAACACCTACAAAAATTTGGCGAAATAGAGCGGACGGGAAGAAACCTTCTGGCTGAATAAGAGCGGATAGGAAAAAGCCTTCTGGAATTCCTGTTGTTCGCTGAACTTGACAGAGGAGGCTACCGACTAGGATGAGGAGGTGGAGAAGGTGGCTACTAGAATCTGCCGAGGAGGCTGGGGGCTGCTGGATCTAGGGTTAGACTATGATACCATATTGAGATTTGGAATAGACCAACACAATTTTATTAATAGTAGGAGAGGTATTTAAACCCAATTACAATAGATATATTAATGAAAAACAATAAAAACATAATAAAATAACTAGGAAAGAAAATAAAATAGAATAAAGCAAAAGAGAAAATAAATAATCAAGGAATAAAATCAAATAATAAGTAATAATGATATAGGAATAACCGTTATAATCTAATAGGAATATTTAAAGATACCATACTCTTTTTTGGAGTTATGACATATTGTGTGTATAATTTAACATTAATCTTGAAAAAGAACATGCCTATTTATTAATGCTAATGTTGTTGTGATCTTGATTATTAAATATTTTTTATGAAATATTGAAATATAATTATAATTAAACTAACATTACTTATATTTAATAATTGTGTGATTATTCTTTGTTATAAAATAGAGAAACTTATACACAATACCACACCATTCTTTCGTGTTTTCGTATTAACACCTAAAATTTGATGTTTACACTTGTTAACATCTAGGTGCCATAAGAATATGCATGAAAAATGTTTTTTCTTTTAAAAAGATAGTGATAGTGATATTTTTTATGTGGTGTTAAAAAGTTGAGTGGTATGTATTTAAATATGAAAAATCAGATGTTAAATAGGTAAATACATGAATTTTTATAGCACATAGATGTTATTAAGAGCAAACATCAAATTTTTTGTGTTAGATATGAAAACACGTAAGAATTGTGTGGTATTGTGTGTAAGTTTCTCTATTTTATAATAAAGAATAATCACACAAAACGTCATTTGTTACACAAATTTTAAAGATTAATAAAAGTTAAGTAATATTAGTTTAATTATAACTATATTTCATTGTTTCATCAAATATATTTAATAATCAAGATCACAACAACATTAACATTAATAAATAGGTATGATCTTTTTTAATATTAATGTTAAATTATACACACAATATGTCATAATTCTAAAAAAGAGTATAATATCTTTAAATATCCGTATTATATTATAATGATTATTCCTACACCATCATTACTTATTATTTGATTTTATTCCTTGATTATTTATTTTCCCTTTTTCTTTATTCTATTTTATTTTCTTTCCTAGTTATTTTATTATATTTTTATTGTTTTCCATTATTATGCCTATTGTAATTGGGTTTAAATATCCCTCCTATCAATAAAAGTGTGTTAATCTATTCCAAATCTCACATGGTATCATAGTCTAATCCTAGATCCAACAACCCCCGGCCTCCTCAGTCGGTTCTAGCAGCCACCTCCTCCACCTCCTCATCCTAGCTGGCGGCCTCCTCTGTCAAGTCCTGCGAACAACAGGAATTTCAGAAGGCTTTTTCCTATCCACTCTTATTCCGCCAGAAGGCTTCTTCTTGCCCGTTCTTATTCCACCAGATTCCTGTAGGTGTTCGCTCTTCTTACAAGTTTCAGCTGCAACCAAAGCAATCCTTACAGTTTGCGAGAGCATTTTGTATAGGTTTCTTTCCAATCAAGTTTCTTGTTTGTTGTCTGCTTAAGAAATCCTACAATTCCTGCAGTTACTGTTGTTTAAGGATCCCTGCAAGTGTCCTGCTACCTGCGATTTTTGCAGTTGTATCTATTTGTCTTGATTCTACCGAAATTTATCGATGCATAGAACCACTACAACATATTCTTTGGCTCAGCAGAATTATGGTCGTTTCTTTCAATGAATCACCCTCAGAAGGCGTTCTTGACTCACCCGGAGGATCAACTTCAAACTCCGCTCTCGTGCAAGCCGGAGGACCGAAAGCCAACATGAATTTCGTGATCACAGCTCCTAAGTTGAACGACAATAACTTTCTTCAACAGTCCCGAGCTGTCTCGGTGTCTATCAAAGGACATGAGTTGTTTGGTCACCTCACAGGTATGATTCGTGAGCCATAAAAAAAACGATCCAATATATGAAGCTTGTAAAATGAAGAATTTCATGGTCACGTCACGACTGACCAACTTCATAGCAACGTAATTGGTAGTTTGTAAATGTTACTCGCTTCAACTAGTGCTCTCTGGATGGTTGTCCGTAATACCACTCAGATTTAGAAAATTCTGGTTAACTCTATGAGGTTTCTAAATTGATCCGGGAGGCAAAACAGGGGTCAAGAACCGTGACTCTATACTATAATGATCTTGTTGCATTATGGATAGAAAGCGACCTGTATTACAACTACACTTGGGATTCTCCGACCGACTAATTCCTCTTCCAGAAGATCGTAGAAAAGAATTGTATGTTTCAATTCCTTGTTGACCTTAACAATGACCTTGACGAAGTTCGAGGGCGTATTTTTGATCGGGATTCTATTCCTTTCGCTTGTAATGCTTTCACTTAGATTCATTGGAAAGAAAACAGGAGACTTGTCATGTTTGGTGCTTCTACTTTTTTAGTGGAATAATCCGCCTTGATCTCAAATAGTGCCCTACTCTCGTCCATGACACATCGAACCGGTCACCCCCCTTGTGATTTCTGTCACAAGCCGAACCATACTCGAGATAAGTATTGGAAACTTCAGGGTAAGATGACATACAAACCCTTGGCCAAATTCTCTGATGTCAAGGGACTCACTATAACGGTCGAACCAAGTACGACTAAATCAACTCTTACCAGGAATACCTCAGAATTCTCTGAATCCCTAAAAAACCCAGATAGAACAATTGATCAAATTTCTTGAAGCCAACCAAGTCTCTGCAGGTCCATCGACCTCTCATTTCTAAGAAGGTACTGTCTCTATGGCTTATAATTTTTTCCTCCTCTAGTTCATGGATTATTGATTCAAATATCGCGGATGACATGACTGACGACTCACAAGTATTCTCGATTTAATACCCGTGCTTTAGAAAAAAATATTGTCAGAATTGTCGATGGATCCCGTAGCTTCGTTGCTGGTAAATGGTCGATTGTACTAACAATTGATCCATTTATGGAGTCTATTTTACATGTTCCTCGACTAAAATATAACTTATTATCAGTCAGTAAGTTGACAAATGATATTGATTGTTTTACTAATTTTTCTTCTGATGGTTTTGTTTTTTAGGATCGTCATTAATGGAGGATGATCAGAACTGCTAAGAGGGTAGTTGGACTCTAGTACTTCTAAGAATAGTAAGGAGAGTGAAGATACGACACTAAAAAATTATAGTTTATCTTAAGTCATTAAATGCCTCATTATGTTACTACATGTCGTTTAAGTCATCCTAGCTTTCAATATTTGAAAAATTTGTGTCATCTGATCTTTTCTAATAAAAATTTTTCTAGTTTCAATTGTGAGACATGCCGATTCGCTAAACATCACTGTGTCCATAACCCACCTCATACTTACATATATTCTGTTCATTTCTCCATCATTCACAGTGATATATGGGGACCTTCTCGTACTTCCAGCTATACCAATACACGTGATTTTTGAACTTAATTAATGACCACACTCGAATGACGTGAGTCTGCATTTTAAAAGATAAATTAGAAGTCACTCTGACCTTCTAAAACTTCCACATCTTCATCTAAACTCAATTCAAAACTCTTATTTAGTTCTTTCAGGCTGGCAATGATCGTGAGTTTTAAAACTCAATTTTGAGTGAATTCTTGGTAAGTAAATGAATCTTTCATCATAGGTCTTGCACAGACACTCAATAAATGGGGCAACCAAGCGTTAAAACCATCACCCCCTCAATGTTGCTTGCTCCATTTTGTTTCAATCCAATGTCCTAAAACATTTTTGAAACGATATCATTCGAACTTCCACTTATCTCATAAATAATCCCCATCAAATTTCATAAGTTCCAAACCTCCTTAACTGTCCTAATGTCATGTTTTTTTGCCAATCAGATCTTTTCTAATTTAGATCCAAAGATTTTTGGAAGCACAACTTTTGTTCAGAACACTGCTCTTACTCGAATTAACTTGATCTCAGATCCATAACATATATATTCTTTGGATACTCCGCAAATCAAAAGGGTAGCAATTCCTCGATCCGAACACAAACAAAATCTATGTCAGTGCTGATATTTTCTTCTTTGAAAGTGTTCCCTATTTTTCTAGCTCAACCTCTAGTGAGGGGGAGTTTGAGTTCCTCAACACTATCTTTTATCCTTCTCCTATGGATGGTCCCCTCATTGTTCCCACTACTAAGGATTCACTAATTCCGTTGAGTGTACCATCTCTTCATCCCACTGTCCATGTCCGCTACCTCCTTACAAGTCCTTGACTTCACTTCGGGCGACATCCTCAGCACAACCCCTCTTCTGGATGAGGAGGAGTTGAGTTCTCCGAGTAGTGTACTCAATCAGACATGCTCGTATTATCGCCGACCTACAGAGTTTGCTACTACCCCGACGAACCACTGGATCCTGCTACTATTGAGGTTCTTATTGTCGATCCAGCCTGGAAAAAGAGTCAGCAGAACCCTACGTGGGACGTCATGTACCTTTCTTGGGGTTAGAAAGCTATAGGATGCTAATGAATTTTCAACACCATTTCAACTTTGACGGGTTTTTTGAACGCAATAAGGCAAGATTGGTCGCCAAAGGATACTCACAAAATTACAGAGTTGATTATGAGGTGACATTTGCTCCAGCGGCTAAATTAAACACTATTCGGGTTCTGTTGTCACTTGTTGTGATTATGGATCGGTCTTTATTCCAGCTTGATGTCAAGAATTCAATTTTAAATGTTGAGCTGACAGAAGAGGTGTATATGTCTCTCCTTCCGGGTTTTAATTCTACTGGCTCCAGAGGACAAGCGTGCAGGCTATGAAAGTCCCTTTATGGGCTAAAACAGTCCCCAAGGCTTGGTTCGACAAGTTCACAATGGTGGTCGTGTGTCATATTTTTACTCAAGCTCAATCGGAGCACACCCTCTTTTTCCGACACTTTTCCAATGGCCAAATAGCTATCCTCATTGTCTATGTTGATGATATTGTTCTTACAGGTAATGATCTCCTAATATTGAAGTCCTAAAAAGACATTCTTGCTTCGTCCTTCGAGATAAAGGATTTAGGATCCCTTCGTTACTTCTTAGGCTTGGAAATGACTAGGTCATCTTGTGGAATTTGCCTGTCTCAGCTCAAATAACAACATTCTTCTATGCAAACTAGTTGTTCTTATGAATCCTAATGAAAAATTATCTGACAATCTCAATATTGTACATATTAGTAAAACTCGTCACCAATGCTTGTGTGAAAACTCATCAACTTGACTCATATTCGTGCTGACATATTCCACGCAATTGGAATGATGAGTCAATTCATGCATGACCCTGATGAGTACCATCTCCAAGCTGTCCATCGGATTCTCCACTATTTACAAGGTACACCGGACTCAGGTTTGTTCTTTTCCCGCCACATCTCTCGGTCTATTGTTGTTTATACAAATCCTGATTGGGCCAGATCAGTTCATGATCGACGTTCCACCTCTGGGTATTGTTCATTTGTATGGGGCAATCTTGTCATGCGGAAAAGCAAGAAACTATTGTGATTGTTCGAAGCAGTGCTGAAATTGAATTCCAATCTATGTCCTCAGGAATCTGTGAAACTCTCAGGCTACGCATCATGCTCCGCGAACTCCTTATGCCAACCTCTGTCCCGCTGCAGTTATTTTGTGATAATAAAGCCGCAGTTAACATTGATCAAGCATAATCGTACTAAACATGTGGAGATTGATAAACACTTCATTTAAGGAAAAGATTGAATCGGGGAAGATTTGTGTTCCATGAGTGTCATCCAGTGATCAATTAGCAGACATCCTCACCAAGAATCTACCTCGCCCTTTGTTCGATAATTTTAAGTCCAAGTTGAACATGACTGACATCTATACTTCAACTTGAGGGAGAGTATTAGATTATAACGGCTATCCTTACATTATTATTATTTATTATTTGATTTTATTCCCTGATTATGTATTTTCTCATTCATTTTATTTTATTTTTATTTTCTTTGTTAGTTATTTTATTATGTTTTTATTGCTTTTCATTATTATGTCTATTGTAATTTGGTTTAAATACCCCTATCAATAAAATTGTTCTGGTCTATTCCAAATCTCAACAATCCACACAAAATATGACTTAGTGATGTTTCACTAATTAAACCAAACACACTCGACACTACAATCATCACGAACACCGATATACTAGTTAATAACTTCACTATTATTGAGGGAAAAAAACAGTACAAATTTTGTTCATGGATAAAATATTAGCATTAATCCCACTGCATTTGCCTACATTAGCATTAAAAATAAGGTTGTTAAGTATGTACAATCAAAGATGATTCTTAAATATATTTCCAAAGAAATAGAAACAATGGGCATGTAAAATCAAGTGGCCTTAACAGATAAACCACCTAATTCTCATCTGTTTACATATCTAAGGCCAAAAATCTAATATTTATTTACAAATCACTAAAATTTTTAACATCACATTAAAAATGCCACCATTATTATTTTCTTAAAAGAAATATTTCTTTTCATGCATACATTTTTGACAAAAGTGTTTTAAGAGTAAATATCAAACTTTATGGGTTGGATGTGCAAATTAAAAAATAAAATTGTGCGGCATGTATATAAATTTCTCTAAAATGAAGGGGTGTTAATGCACATACCACACAATTCCGATGTTTACATATCCAACATCTAAACTTCACTTTTTTACATTAATAACACCAAAATCTTTTATATCACAACAAAAACCACCATTTCAACTTAAAGAAGAAGTGAAATACACATTTTCATTCTTAGGCAAGGAGAGAATGCAAGGAGGTATATATGTAAAAAATGAAGTTTAGGTGTTAGATATTTAAATATATAAAACGAGTGGCATGTTGGTAAATCTTTCTAAAATGAAAATTTCCATTGGATAATGGTGTTTTCTTTTCAACCAATTCCATTTCTTTAGCATTGGATAATGATTGCCTACCACATCTCCCTAACAATGCAATGTTTTCTCTCTGGAGCAGCTCTTGCTGCTCTTTTTCCTAGGTTTTGCTCTGCTGCTCTGCTTCATCAAGAATCTGCTTTCATCTCTCCAAAATTACGTCTTACAGACGCCTGAATCTCTCTTTGATACAACTGTCAAGGTACATCTTCTTTGCAATCGATCATTCATCATGTCTATTTGCTCTTATTTCACTGGTTATGTCAGCTTAGGTTTTTTGATGACTCTCATCTTCTTAATAGTTCTGGACCTGTTTCCTGAAGTTGTAAGGATGATATCTATTATTTTTCTTTTTAGGGATTTCTTCTTGCTTATTTCACTGGGTATATCAGCTTAGGTTTTCTGATGGCTCTCATCTCCTTAATAAACCTGGACCTGTTTCCAGAAGTTGTTAAGGATGATATCCATTACCTTTCTTTTTAGGGATTTCTTCTTGTTCTGTTTGATTTGAAGTTAAAGTTATAGTTGATGCGTGCCGGAAGATCCACGACGGTGGAATAATAAATTAGCATCTCAGTGCAGTAGTGTAGTACGAGATCCAACACACGCAAATAAAAGAAAAATAATTGGAGGAGACACCACAATTTTTACATGGAAAACATTGAAAAGTAAAAAAGAAAATCACGGTGTCTTGCCCAATCAAAGTGATGCGTGCTAGAAAATTTGCGGCGGTAGAGTATTGGATTATCGTCTTAGCGTTGCGCGAGGATTCAACACATACTCAGATGAAAATGAATCAAGTTGTGATAACACCAGAAGTTCTTATGTGGAAAACCCGTAAAAGGGAAAAACCACGGGGTCTAACCCAGTTGTAAAAATTCACTATAAGTT
Organism: Phalaenopsis aphrodite; assembly: GCA_003013225.1. NCBI lineage: Eukaryota > Viridiplantae > Streptophyta > Magnoliopsida > Asparagales > Orchidaceae > Phalaenopsis > Phalaenopsis aphrodite. The sequence goes on from NEWO01000014.1 coordinate 45,619, forward strand.
GATGATTACAGATGCCCCTTGTTCCACAGTCGGGAAAGAGTTATTATCTTTCTAAGTTACAACGTTGACTGACGACGTCTAGTCAGCGGTGATTGACGGAGGTCGGCTATGATCGATGATAGTTAACAATAATCGATGACGGTCGGCGGTGGTCGATGGAGGTCAGCGGTGGCTGACGACAGTCGATGACGGTCGGCGGTGGTCGACGGAGGTCAGCGATGATCGACGGCGATCAACGGTGGCCGGCGGTGGTCGACAGAAGTCAGCGGTGGTTGTCGACGGTTAGTGGTGGTCGACTGCAATCGACGATGTCGATGATGATTTTGAATTTGAGCTCATTCTCAAAGTCTCAAGTTCTCTTAAACCTCCCCCATTTCATGTGAGGGGTGATGCTCTATTTATAGTATTTTGCGTGCAATTAATGCATGAATATTAGTCATTTTGATCGGACGGTCCGGAGAGCTTCCTTTGAGCATATGACATTTGATGGACATTTGAGTACCTTAACTATGTCAGAATTGAGCAATTTTGGGCTCGTTGGATTCGTCTTGTCGAGACGCTCGATTCGAGAATGAACTCGCTAGATTTGACATCCGTTTGACATTTCAAATGCCTTCGGAAATCTTTCAATAGTAGTTTAATGATTTGATCCGGGTTTGATTTGACTCGGATTGGACTGACTTTCATATCATTAGGTCCATCTCATCGAACCGATCAGTTTAACTATAAGTTGCTGAAATCGGAATTCCGGATGTCTCTTAATTGAAGTTTGAATGTTTCTTGTTAAAAAAATTGCATCGAAATTCGCGTCGGATGATGAAAATTTGTTGCCGACATATCAGTTACCCTCCTATTTTCGGGCGATTCCAATTTCATCGTCTGAAAATATCCAAATTTAGATATTTTTCATTTATCAATCTATGTTCAAATACATATACATGTATATATACATCTCAAAGTTTTACTATAAGAATTATGTAAATCCTTTTATTATTGAATTTAAACTCAGCGTATTTGGTTGAGTTTCTCTCATCTGTTCGAAAGGTCATGGGTTCAAATCGTTGGGGAATTAAGAAAAAGATTTCTTTTTCTTTTTTAGGCTGAACTTCGGAAATTTAATAAAATGGAGGATTAATTAAATGAATAGCGGGCTGAATTTAATGTAACGGAGGATTAATGGTGAATGCTGAATTATGAATTTAATGTAACGGAGGATTAATATTGAATGAATAGCTCTGTATTGATATAACGGAGCTCTACCTTTAATATAAAGGAAGAATTTAATAAAAGGGCTGAATTTAATGTAACGGAGCTCTGGATGACTCTTCCCAGAAAATCGAAAATTTAATAAATAAAGGAGTTATTATGTATATATATGTACGTGTATATTTTATGATAGAAACAAAAATTAAATTTTTTTTCTTAATAAAGTTGTTTTTTTTTATTTTTAATAGGCTATCGTTTTTTTAAATGAGCAACCATATTTTTTTAATGTTATGTCTCATCTCATGCCTATAAATAGAGTCATAGGATGAAGGGAAAAATCACAATTGATGAGATGAAGAAAGTCATCCTGTGTTGTGAAGAAGAGTTGCGGCAAGACGAAGTGTTACGGCGAAACAAAGTGTTGCGGCAAAGAGTTGCGGTGAAGCAAAAAGTTGCGGAGATGAGTTGTGGTGGAGCAAATAGTTACGGAAAAAAGTTGTGGCGAAGCGAAGCATTGCGGTGAAGCAAATAGTTGCAGAGAAGAGTTGCGGCGAAGTGTTGCGACAAAGTGTTGTGGTGCAGAGTTGTGGTCACGCGTAGTGACGAAACGACGTGGTACAACGTCGCGGCAAAGCGTTGTGGTGAAGAGTTGCGGCGAACCGTTGCTGTGAAGCGTCGCGGCGAAACGCTACTGAAATGGCGACAGCTGGAGAACATCGTTCTGCGACTTCAACTGATCGAGCATATTCTCCACCTTTTGGGTATGCTACTATTTATGAGGTTGCCTTGAAAGTTGGCCTACAATTTCCTTCGACACCTGAGTTTATTGAAATTATGAAGGCGTTCGGGGTTTGCGTTGTTCAGTTATCTTGTCGAGTGGTAATAATCATTATTGGGTTGACAGTTTTCTTCAGGAGCTGTGGGTTAAAGTTAACACCAACAATTTTGGCACGACTGTGTGGGTTCTTTACTGATACACATGATCGTGTGTTGTTTAAGCATAAAACGTTGAATTTTCATCTAAAAGAACCGATAAGACAATGGTCCGTAAAATTTTTCTTTACAAAAAATGATTAGGGGCTCCGCGAGAGGCGAGGAAGGTTTCAACAATTGTCTGTCTCTCAGATTACCGAAGAGGGAATATTGCAGATGCTGGAATTTCTTGACATGAAGGAACTATTGTTTGAGCTACAACATATTCACGAATTTGTGAGGGATTCAACGTCAAGCTTTCTTTCCACCCAGAACGCTCAACAGCTGTAGCGCTAAAGAAATCTAAGAAGAGACCTTCCGAGCTAGCCTTAACAAAATCCTCAATGCGGCTACCAACGAGCAGTGAATGTGAAATACTGCCTCAGAAACAAAAGAAAGTTGAAACATCACGGGAGCTTTTTGCCAAGCCCTTCAACTATTCATGTTCCTGATAATATCTTGTCTCATGAATGTACTGAGCTCCTAGAAGCCAAGAGTTTTGTAAGTTTATCTCATTTTTTGGTACTATATAATTATTTCATCTTTCTAACTCATATTTCTTTTCTTTTAGGTGGATAAAATGGTGGAAAACCAGCAGGGGCTAGGACTTGCATTGAGAAACTAAAATTTCGAGTTTGTTATAATAAAATATTTTCAAGGCGAGTACAAACGTCGGTATAAATCTGGGGTCGAAAAAATTACATATCTGGAATCACAGTTGACAGAGTGTAGGACAGAACTTTCAACAATGACAACCTCGCTCTTGTTGCAGCTTTAGGATCTGGAAAAAACTCGGGAGGGGTTGGTGGAAACACGAGCCAGCCTTCGTGAAAGTAATAAGAGCGTGAAAGTCCTTAAGTCGATGGTGTTAGCCCAAGAAGAAGAGATCCGACTTTTGAGGTCTGCCAAAGATATTGATGTTTCAGAAGTTAAGCGTAAAGCGGTCAAAAACTTCATGAAATCGCTTAAGTTCAAAACTATCATTTGAGACCATGTACAAGAAGCTCGTGATCATGTACTTGATGTTGAGGTAAATGAACAACAGAAGTGGTTCACCGAAGAAGGATTCATCCGGGGTTTCTTGAAGGGGAGTCGAGCGGCACAACGTCGAACCAGGATTGTTGTTTAGGGGCCACTCCAAGCCAGACTTCAGAAGACCCTTCTTCAGATTCTGATAGTGATGACATCGAGAGTGAACTGAATAATGTGTTCTTCAATGACAATGAAGTTGCGGAGGAGAACGTTGACGTCAATTAGTGTTTTACTCTCCTTTTTAATGTTTGTAGCGTATTTGCTTTTGTCATNGAACCGGGATTGTTGTTGAGGGGCTCACTCCAAGCCAGGCTTCAGAGGACCCTTCTTCAGATTCTGATGGTGATGACATCGAGAGTGAACTGAATAATGTGTTCTTCAATGGCAACAAAGTGGCGGAGGAGAACGTTGACGTCAATTAGTGTTTTACTATTCTTTTTAATGTCTGTAGCGTATTTGCTTTTGTCATGTTGCTCTAACTACACAGATGTTATTTTTTTCAAACTTTGTCAAAATGATATTGTATTAGTGATGCATGTTGATCATCTTGTTTTGTTAGATGTTTGCCCCCCGAGTATTTTTTTGGTGATAAGCTTGAAACTTATTTTATTTCATGTCACAGTGGATACAAAATATCATTTAGAATATCTAGTATGTGAGAAGGTTATCGTGAGGATAAATCATCAACAACATTTGACTTGGCTGAGGTTATTTATCAGAGTTTTACTCGATGATGTTAACCTGCATAAGAGGAGCCAGCGAAAGTCCACCGAGGACCATTCAAGGTTGTTTGTTGGACCATTGCTCGCTTACAAACTTGTGCGGAAGAGGTCAGGTGTAACCCACGAAGGACTATTAACCGATCCAGGGTTGTTTACCAGAGTAAAAACTCGGCGATGTTAACCCATATGGAAGATGTTAGATCGAATCCCCCTGGGATTGATCGTGCCCTGACTAAGATACAACCGGAGTTATGTATTTTTCGGGTCGAGAGCATAAACTGACTCGTGAATGAGTCATTACACTTTCTAAAGATATTCTTTATGTAAAAGAAAGTAAGCGAATGATATTTGAGATACATTAATTGTGTATGAGTTGCAATGTAATAGCATATGTGAACTACATGACTGGGGTGTTACTGATAATATTTGCGAAGATACTCTGCATTCTAAGTCTGGGGTAAGATTTTCCCATCTAAATCTTTAAGCTTAAAGGTTCCCGGCTTGATCATGACAGCCACAATATATGGGTATTCCCAGAGAGGTAATAATTTATTGCGTTGGGGACCATGACCGACGGCTTCAATACTACGCAAGACCAGGTCAACGATAGAAATATGTCGATGCTTGACTCTCTGGTTGAATTGGCGAGCAACTCTTTGGCTGTAGGAAGCAGCTCTAAGATGGGTCACATCACGTGTTTCTGGGAGATCCAAATGCTGTCGGAGTTTTTTCTCATTGCTACCTGAGTCGAAAGTCTTAACTCGTGGGTTCGGAACTCCGATATCAACTAAGATAACGGGCTCAGTGCCAAAACATAAGTTATATGGAGTTTCCCCGGTTGGAGTTTGCGCGGTTGTGTGATAGGCCCAAAGGACGTTGTGCAGCTCTTCTACCTATTGCCCCCCAGCCTTCTCAAGTTGAGTTTTCAATCCTTTGAGCACCGTACGATTCGTCATCTCTGTTTGTCCATTTTTTTAAGGATGCGTCACAGCAGTGTGCACCAACTGAATGTGAAGATCTTTACAGAATGATATGAAAACCCTTCCAGTCATTTGAATCTCATTATCAGTGATAATCTTCGTATGAAGCCCAAAGCGACAGCTGATATTTTTCTAGATAAACTGTTTGGCATTTGCCTCAGTGATTTTGACAAGAGGCTTTGCTTCTACCCATTTGGTGAAGTAATCGACAGCTAAGATGATGAATTTTTGTTGTCCAGTAACTATCGGAAATGACCCCATGATATTTATCCCCAATTGGGCGAAAGGCCAAGGACTTAGAAAATATGTGAGTTCTACTGGCGGTGCATGTGTAATATTGGAGTATAGTTGACAATTCTTGCATTTTTGCACAAACTCTAATGCATCTTGCTTGATCGTGAGCCAATAGAAGGATTGCCTTATTATTTTAAGAGCAAGTGCCCTGTCACCAAGATGCTCCCCACATATTCCGAAATCAACTTCTCGTAAAGCATAATCAGCTTCAGATAAAGGAAGACACTTGAGATATGGACCTACAAATGTCTTCTTGTACAGTTCGTCCCGTATAAGGATGAAGTTGGCAGTCACGAGTCAGATGCGAATTGATGTAGTAGCATCATCTGGTAATATTCCGTCTCGGAGGAAGGAGTTGATGGGATCCATCTAAGATGGCTCCCTTGGGTCATCTATATACAATATCTCCTGTGGGTCATTGATGTTAGGAAAATGTATCTCCTCAATATACATTCTTTTATAGAGATCTCCAATTGCTGAAGTTGCAAGCTTGGAGAGGGCATCAACTCTGGTGTTATGCTCCCGAAGTATAGGAATGAACGGTCATGTTTCAATTTTGGCGATAAGTGTTTTTACCAGACTAAGATACTGCACCAGTTATGAGTTATGAGCGTCAAATTCTCCTTCTACTAGGGATGCAACGAGTTGAGAATCAGTGTAGATAATCATGTTTTGTACTTCACAGTTGATGACAAGCTTTAATCCGACGACAAGTGCTTCATATTAAATGCCATTATTAGTGGCTGAGAATTTCAAACGAAGTCCGTACTCCAAAATTTCTTTCTTTGGGGAGATGAGTATTATTCTCGCACCAGCTTCTTAGTTTCCAGATGCTCTGTCTACGTATAGTATCCACTGAGGTGACTGTGGAAGAGAATAGGGTGGTTCATCAGAGGTAGGCACTGTACACTCTACCACAAAGTCGGTCAACACTTGTGATTTGATGTTTGGTCGTGGTAAATAGTGGATGTCAAATTCTCCCAATTCTACTGATCATTTAACTAATATTTATGATGCTTCTGGTCTTTGTAGGATAGCTTTCAAAGGAAGTTGCGTGTAAACGCCAATAGTGTGAGCCTGGAAGTACGGATGAAGTCTCCTTGTCGAGAATACCAGGGCTAGTGCAGTCTTGTCTGCCATCAAATAGCGACTTTCTGTATCAGAGAGAATTTTACTGACATAATGTACTGATTTCTCGATTGTGTTTTCTATTATGTCTAGGACAGAGCTTATTGCATGAGGTGAAATAGCTAAATAGATAAATAACATTTTCCCTTGGATGAGTTTTGAGAGAAGGGGCGGTGAAGCCATATATGCCTTAAGTTGCTCGAAAGCGATCTAACAGTAATCTGTCCATTGAAAACCAGTGTTCTGAGCTTTTCTTAGTATTTGGAAGAATGACAGATACTTATCTCCAGAACGAGCTAAGGACCGGGATAGTGCGGCTATACGACCATTCAATCGTTGCATCTCCTTGATGTTCCTTGGAGGCACCATCTCTCTCAACGCCTTGATTTTTTCTGAGTTTGGTTCAATCTCACGATGGGTAACCATGAATCCAAAAAATTTCCTTGATGTGACCCCGAAAGCACATTTTGTTGGGTTAAGTCGTAAGTAATACTGACGAAGGGGTTGGAAACACTCCTCCAGATGAGAAATGTGTTGGGATGCTTCCAAGCTTTTTACTAAAATGTCATTAACATAATTCTCTATTGTACGCCCGAGAAGCTATTTGAAGATCTTGTCATGAGTCGTTGATAAGTTGTACCAGCATTTTTTAACCCAAATGACATAATCTGATAACAATATAAGTCTTTATCTGTTTGAAAAGAGGTGACCTCATCGTCAATTGGGTTCATCTTTATTTTATTGTAACTCGAGTATGCATCTATAAAGCTTAGCATCTGATGTCCAGACGTGACATCAACGAGTTGATCTATGCGCGGGAGGGGAAAATTATCCTTCAGGCAAGCTTTGTTGAAGTTTGTATAGTCGACACATATTCTCCATGAACCATTAGTTTTTTTCACCATGACGACATTGGCCAGCCATGCAGGATGGTGTACTTATTGTATGAACTTTACTTCGAGAAGCTTGTTGACTTCTTGTTCAATAGCTTGTAAGCGGTCTGGGTCAAAATTGCGCTTCTTCTGGATAACTGGTTTAAAGGTCGGGTCTACCTTTAAATAATGCATGATTATTTCAGGGTCAATACCAGACATGTCGATCGGAGTCCATGCAAAAATGTCTTGGTTCCTTTAGAGAAGATCTACATATTTGGACCTTTGCTCATCAGAGAGTAGGGAACCAAACTGCAATGTTCTCGAGGGATGTTCGTCAAAAAGTGGGATTTGAACCAAGTCTTCCATGGGAGAAGCCCGTTGAGATGCACCTTCATCTCGAAGATCGAAGTTTTCAATGCTAAGTGTCATTGACGGGTGTGGCTGAACTTGTCTAAGGTAACATGATTGTGCTATCTGGTGATCACCTCACACGACGCCGATCCCTGCTGGGGTTGGAAACTTAATCTTCAAGTGTGTTACAGAAGTCACGACAACAAAGATTGATTACAGTGGTCTTCCGAAGATAACATTATATGTCGATTCTGATTTGACAACGATGAACTGAACTGAGTGGGTTATCTGTCGAGGAAAATCTCCCAATACAACAGGGAGATTTATTGTTCCCTCGACCCTCACTGGTCGATTATCAAAATCATATAATGGTTTGGATGCAGGTTGAAGTCTTTCCTTGTCAATCCCAAACTGAGGAAAGTTGAATAGAACAAGACATCGACAGAGTGCTCATTGTCGATCAAGATCATTTTTACGTTATAGCAAGACTCACCAATTCTCGTGCTAGTGACGAGAGGATCTTGGTGGGGGACTCGAACTCCTTCCAAATCGGAATCATCAAAAGTTATAGGCTCGAGGTGCAATTTCTTCTGCATTGGTTCACCAGGTACAATGACAAGGACTTGATCAATCAGTGATGGACCTCCAACAATTGTTTGAATTTTTTCTACGACTGGGTGACCCTCATGTTGTTGTTTTGGTGTATGTTGCCCCCCAGTAGGAGCATTATCGATACCAGCTGGTTTGTTTTGTACAAATTCACCAATATATCCCTATTTAATTAACCTTTCAATCTCTTCCTTGAGTTGCTTACACGCTTCAGTGGAGTGAACACGACTTCGATGAAAATAACAATATTGTTCTTGATTTCCTAAGTTAGATTTTAGTGGGTGAGGCCACTTAACGACTTGCTCATCTTTGATAGCCATTAAGACGTTAGCACGTGATGTGTTGAGCGGTGTATACTCTTCATTAAGTCGACACTCACTTCGTTGGCCTGCAGGTTGGAAGAAGGTCGTGATTCCTCTGTTGTTCGGACTTTCTCCGTTGCGAAGATTGATTATTATCTCCAGTTTTGTCCTTGCTCTTTCCCCCAAATTTCTCGAACTGCTCTTTATGTGCATTGATGGTCTCATCCGCAGTGATTTGGGTCTCAACACAGTGGACAATGTTAGCATAAGAACGAACTATCTCCCGCATCAGTGATGAGTAAAAAGGTCATGGGCGGAGTCACCCAAGGAAACCCTCCCTTAGTAACTCCGGATCCACCCCTGGAATCTGACGGGCTTCAGCTCGGCGAAAATAGTCATTGAGCGACTCTCCTTCATTTTGATGAATTCCCGACAGATGGGATGAATCATTTTTGATCCTTCGATTTGAGATGAACTGCTCCACGAACAGTTTGACAAGCTCATTAAAGGTGTTTACAGAGCTCCTTGGCAGAGAGTAGAACCAGGATCGAGCTTGTTCTTTGAGAGTAGCCAGAAACACTTGACATAGAAGCGCATCAGAGGCACGCCGAATGTGCACGATGGTTCGATAATGATCAACATGCTTGTAAGGATCAATTCTCCCTTTATATGTATCAATATTTAGAAGTTTGAAACTTGTTGGGATGGGGTGTTGGAGGACCGCATCCGTTAAGGGAGAAGATTCATAGATGTTACAGCGAACGTAGAAGCGATCCTTTTTCTCGAGGGGAACTCTTCTTGGACGAGACGTCGTAGTTCGTTACGAATGACATTATCTGGAATGATCGGAAGATGTGGCGATGTCGGGTGAGCTGCACGAGATAGATGAGTGAAACTTGTTGTATTTAGGAGTTCATCATCATGACCTGACAGAAGATGTATTCCTTCTTGAGGAGGCGAACCGATACGAGTTCCTCCGAGCAATATGTTTCTCGTACGTCGCGGAGTTAATGGTAAACGAATGTCATCCAATGATGTAGGCAGCGACTGTTGAGCTCCACGTAGAAGCTGTAGGATCTCTAGTTGAGACTTCATTCTATGCATTTTATCTTCTATTGAAAGACCTGAAACACCTTCATTGGCAGGAAGATGAAGCATGTCGCTCGTGGTTTCGTGACCGCTTCTTGGAACAATGAGTGTTGGAGTGGGATGCTCCGTTGTCATGAACATTGGTAGTCATGTAGTAAACCGTATAAATACTTTAGTTGTGAGATTGAAATCTTCCCACAGACATCGCCAAACTGATGCGTACTAGAAAATTTGCGGAGGTAGAGTAATGAATTATCGTCTTAGCGTTGCGCGAGGATTCATCACACACTCAGATGAAAATGAATCAAGCTGTGATAACACAAGAAGTTTTTAAGTGAAAAACTCGTAAAGGGGAAAAACCACGGGGTCTGGCCCAGTTGTAAAAATCAACTATAAGTTGATGATTACATATGCCCCTTGTCCCACATACGAGAAAGGGTTACTAGTTTTGCAAGTTACAACGTCTAGTCAGCGGTGTTTGACGGAGGTCGGCGGTGATCGACGGTAGTGGATGATAATCGATGACGGTCGGCGGTGGTTGACGGAGGTAAGCGGTGATCGACGACAATCAACGGTGATCGGTGGTGGTCGACAGAGGTCAGCGGTGGTTGTCGACGGTCAGTGGTGGTCGATACGATCGATGATGACGAGGATGATCTTGGACGAGCTCCTTCTCAAAGCCTCAAGTTCTCTCTTAAGCCTCATCCCTTTCATGTGAAGGGTAAGAATCTATTTATAGTGTTTTGAGTGCAATTAATGCAGAAATATGAACAATTTTGATCGGACGGTCCAGAGAGCTTTCTTTAATCAGATGACGCTTGATGGACATTTGAGTGTCTTAACAATGTCAGAATTGAGCAATCTTGAGCTCGTTGGATTCATCTTGTCGAGACGCTCGATTCGACAATGAACTTGCTAGATTCGACATCCGTTTGACCTTTCAAATGCCTCCGGAATCCTTCAATAGTGGTTTGATTTTTTGATTCGGGCTTGATTTGACTCGAATTGGACTGACTTTCCTATCATTAGGTCTGTCTTATCGAGCCGATCAGTTTGACTATAAGTTTGCTGAAATCGGAGCTTTGGATGACTCTTAATCAAAATTTGAATGTTTCTTGTTCAAAAAATTGCACCCCGATTCGTGCCGGATGATGAAAATTTGTTGGTGGCGTATCACAAAGTAATCCACTAAGAAGTTCTAAATACATAGACTCGTTTTTCTCTTGAATTAGAGAGGACGAAATTATAATATTGATGTACAATAGTAATAGTAGTTCATCAATAATGGTTGTAATCTAGCTGTAATAAATGTAATTCTCGGCGATAGCAGGCTGTAAGGACCCACCATGAATGTTGTAGGCTGTGGTTGCAGCGTTAGCTTGTTGTAAAGGTCGTAGTTGAAAGTAGTAGTAATAGTTGGTCATGTGGGTCGTAGGTAGATTTTTCAGGAGCATCGGGTGGCCACAGAGCCATATTAGGGAGTTGCAAGAGCTATGACCCATGTAAGTCACGGTTGGTAATGTATATCGTAGTTGTGAGTTGCGATAATATTCATAGGCCGTAGATGCTGAAGTTGTGAGTTGCATGAGATATGTCATGAAGGTTGTAGTTGTCATGTAGGTCGTAGTGGTGACCTGTAATAATGCCCATAGGCCTCAGAAGCCAAAATTAAGAGTCGTGGCATGAGCTGTGAGCCACTTAGGTCATAGTGGTAAGCTACCGTAGAGGCCGAAATTTAGACTTGCATGAGCTTTTAGTTACATAAGTCATTGTTTGTTACATAGAACGTAGTCAAGAGTTGCACTAACTTCCGTTGGCCGCAGAAACCAGAGTTGAAAAACTTCTTAAGTTGTGAGCCACGTAGGCCGTAGTGGTGAGTTATAATAACGTTTGTAGGCGTTTACGGCCGTAATTGGTGTTTGGCTAGATTTAAGATAAATCCTTGGCTAAATCCTATTAAACTATGCTGGCATGCACCCTCTTACCTCGATTAGGGTAAGGTAACGAAAAGAAAATTTGAAATTCCTAAAATTTATCAACTCCATGCTTCCTTTGTAAATTTTCCGCTAATCCTATTAACCTCAACTTCTACTTTGAATGATTGCATTTTGGTCCCTGTGTAAGTAGCATGAGATTAAAATTGCTTATCATAAGAGAGTCGATGAACCATTTTGACTCTTTTCTGTTATAGAAAACTTATGTTTATATTTAATGATTCCCATGGAAAGAGTACATGTTTCAACCATAATTGTACAATAGGTCATATCAATTGTTGTATTTAATCTCTATTTTGGACGACGTGATTATTTTATTCCATGTTTAAATAATTTAGAAAAATTTTAGTCCACTTATATAGTCTGGAATTAAAATAGCTTCCGACAAATAGTTGGTGGACGGTTGTGATCTTCTTGTCTTAGAAAACTTATGCCAATTTTGAATCATGAAATGGGCATAACCTTCCCATGAAAAGAGTTCACCATCTTTAAATTTAGAACAGTTCACATAAGTAATTTTTTTTTCTTTTGCTTGAAAACTGGAGATAAGTCTTATGCTGCTTTTGCTCTTGGAACAAACTCTTCTTACAATTATTTCTTGCATTAGCATCTACTTGCTGTATACGGCTGTTTGATGGAAAAAACACATTTTTATACAAAGTCTGATATGAAAACCAACAAGTCTTGCAAGTCTTGTAAGCCCTTATCGATGAATCATACCATTTTCTTGAATTGAGCGTACCCGCCGAAAGGTTTAATTGGGTGCACCTGCCGAAGTGGATGAATTGAGCTCCTCTGCTGAAGTGGCTGAAGTGAGCGCATCTGTCGAAGAAATTAGATTTATTTCTTCTGGGAGGGCGATCTAGCCCATCTAGAGATTGATAGCCATCAGAGATGACCATCATGATTTTCAAGGAAGCAAGTTCGTCCTTTTTAAAAGTGCCGCATGACATCCATGTCAAGATCTTTTCACCAAGACACTACGGATGGGCGAATATCGTATGAAATCTATTTTTTTATTTTCTTCTTATTTTTGTATAATAGGGAAGTCAAGAGACTAACGGAGACTCTCGAGACTAGAAAAACTTTAGATTTTTTCGAGATTATCTCTCTCCAGAAGAAACGTTGTAATCCAAGAAATCTTCTAAGAGCCAATTTTTTTAGGCTTAATGGAGGTAAAAAATCAACAAACAAAACTGGGGACGCTCTCTTAAACTTCACATCCATCATTTTCTTCCACCTTCCTTCTAAAAATAAGGTATTTATCGAGTTGTGTGTACTCACGAATAATATGAGACCCTACTTCCTAAAAGAATTCAACGCCTACATAGCACTCAATTCTTTATGTATTTACATCTCAAACACCAAAACTTTAATTTTTTACATTTATACAATCCAAATCTTTCATATCACATCAAAAACGCCACCAATTTAACTTTTGAAAAAGTGAAATACTTCTTTTCATGCATAGGAAAGGTGGAATCTATATAAAAATTGAAGTTTAGGAGTAAGATATGTAAATGACTTGCATGTTTGTAAATCTTCCATATTATAAACTTAGAACTATATTTTGCACGCATTTTGCTGATTTTTCAATCTGTTAATCACTAATTGCTAAAGTTGCAGCAATCACTGTGATTCTTCAAGACACTCTCACTGATTCAATCGTTATGTCTCAAAAATTTCTGCAGACCTTTTAAAGGAGGAATATAGATAATTTCTCCGGTTCAAAATTCTCTCGTCACTAATGCATCAGTCATGGCTTCTGCTATTTTCTCTTACCTGAAGAACTCGTGGCTGTTTTCTCTGTTGAAAAATGACGACCTAAAAACTTCAAATAGATTAGTCAAACGACTCGCAATTCCAGAACAAACAAAGCAATTCATCTTCGCTATCCCTGATTCCGATTCCCACGCAGTGGTTTATATCCTGGCTGCTCAAAATCTATCGGAACAGTCCGCCATTGATGCCGATCATCTAATCAAGGAAGTCAAGCCGAACGCCGTCGTCGTCTCCGTCGCTCCATCAGCTCTCCCTGAAATCCAGATCGAGGGGAAATGCTCGAGCGAAAACCAAATCAATCACATTCCTACTTCCTCCATTGGCGTTCTAAAAAGATGTCTTTTTGAGAAGATAAAGAAGGAGCAGTATGATAGCTTTGCTGCCTGTCAGGTCTTGCAGGCAATTTTCGGGATTGGATTTTATGGACATTTCTTGTCTGCGAAGAGAGCTGCAGATGCTGTTGATTCCCATTTCCTCTTGCTCGAATCTCCGTATGAGAACGCAGGCTCTGAGTCTGCGAATGAGAGCTCCGCATTACATCCGCAAACTAATAGTCTGCTTCCTGGGAAGGTAACTCCATTGATGAGCTCGAGCCCTAAGATGCTTTTTGTTTCTGATGCTCTTGAATCAGACATGGTGAAATCATTAATTCCTTCTCTTGATTTGCTAGTTTCTGGTTTATCTCTCAACCAACAAGACGAAGAAGGTGTTCTCAGTTCTAACTATGAGGTTCCTCCATTCGCTCAATCAGTTTACTCTTTACTTGTTGATCTGCATCACATATTCAAAGATCTTCCTGCCATTGGAAAAGCTCTATTTTCCGCGCAGAAAATGCTCGCTGATGTAAACGAAGGCGAACCAGTCGATACAAAAACCTTATCAGTTGTCCAGAACTTCAGAATTGCCGTCGAAGCCTTGAGAGTCGCATTAAACAAAGCCGCCCGAAGACCAATGAACGAACCAGACACCCCAAAATCCAAACTTGCAGAGTTCTACAATCTCACCACGGAAGAGAAATGCCATGTTTTGTTCGCCCGAGCACTGAAGAAACAAGCCGCAAATTTTGGAGCGGTGGTGGCCATTGTGGACGCCGCGAGCCTAGCCGGTCTAAGGAAGCATTGGAGCACATCCGTGCCGCCGGAGGTTGCCGACTTGGCTAATCACTGCGTAACGCATTACTGTAACGATCTCGACAACGGCGAAGAAATTCTTCACGAAAACCATGAGAAAATGAAGATTTTGACAGACAAACCCGTCGTCGCGTTTGGCGCCGGAGCTACCGCTCTGGTCGGAATATCTTCTTTCTCGAAAGCAATGCCGACTTCCTCATTGATCAAAGCTGCTTCTTTTCATGCTTCTTCTTCCCTCAAGATTGGATTACTAAACCTCCAAAGAAAAGCTTTTTTGGGACTCAGCAAAGTGCTCCTCCCATCGAAACTAATAGCTCCTGGAATCAGTACAACAACCAAGTTTGCTGCTTCAGCGGAGAAGATCAGAGCCGTGACACACAGCATGATTTCTGCAGCGGAAAGGACCAGTTTTTTCGCCATCAGGACTTCGTTTTATGAAATAATGAGGAAGAGGAAGGTAAGGCCGGTTGGATATGCTCCATGGGTGAGCTTTGCCTGCAGCATGGGTGCTTGTGCGGGGCTTCTGAATTATGGCGACGGGCTCGAATGTGCGGCGGAATCGGTTCCTTCGGTCTCCATGATTGCTTCCTTGGGCCGTGGTCTTCAGGGCTTGAAGGAAGCATCTGAAGAAGTGAAGGAAAGCAGAGGAATGAAGGTGCGTGAAGCGTTGCAGTGCTTCGTGCAGTCTGTAAGGAGCTGAATTTACGAACAAAATGTGAGAAGATGTGAATATTTGTTGGGGATGGTTGCATGAAGCTTTACAGTACTTTCTGCATTTACATATATACCACACAATTCTTATGTATTTACATATCTACACCTAAATATTATCTTTTTTTCTTAAAGTGTTGTACTTGAAAATAATGCTCTCTATATTTGATAACTTTCCTCGTAGGGATTGAATCCAGGTCAGAGGGGTCGTACGAGTGACAACGCTGCGCTACGTACTAACTTGCTAAGCATTCATATTTATTACATGTATACCTCTCAAATTTTAAGCATTATATAACAAAAATATTACTAATTATCTTTTTTTTTTAAGTGAAATATATATTTTTATATGTAGGTTCATGACGCCATGGTGTTGGAAGTGTAATATCAAACATGGGTGTTTCTTGTGTAAATACATAAGAGTTGTGTGGTATTTATGTAAATGTACCAAAACTATTTACATATAGTTTTGTGTAGGGGTGTAAAGGAACCGAACACGAATGAATAGAGTTTATGTTTATGTTCGGTTCGTTTGAAATTTAATTTGTTTGAAATAAACTCGTCTTTGAAATTGTTTGTAAAGTCACTGTTTGTTTTCATTTCTTAGCAAACGAGTCGAACATGAGCTGAAAACGAGTTGTTCGCGAACGACGAGTCAGTCTGACATCTCTAATGTTAATATATATAAATATTATATTATATTATATTAATATATAATATTTATATTAGTATATTATTAATATAGTATATTAATATTATTATTATTATTAATTTATTTAATTATAATTTATAAATTTTAGTTTTTTAAAATATCATAATTTTTTATATATAATTATTTTAAATTATTTTATATTTCAAACAATAACGATTTGAACACGAACAAACGTATCACTGTTCGTGTTTGGTTCGTTTAACTAACCGAACAAAAAAAATTTGTTCACGTTCGTCTCGTTTACTTATCGAACAAATCAACACGGACTCATTGACGAACCGAACACGAACTGTTCGCGAACAACAGACTTTTTTGACAGCCATAGTCTTGTGATCGTTTCTTTTTAAGTGGGATTTTTTTACTCATATTTTATGAATAAAATTCTAGTTATTTATTTATTTATTATTATTATTTATATATATATATATTTTTTTTTGAGAATACAAAGCATATTCATATCATTTGATCATGCATTGCGTTGTTGAGGAATGTCGTCTTTCGGACCCGGTCAACTTTAGTTTAATTAAAAAAACATTTGATTTAGTGTAATTAATTATATTTTATTAGAATATATGAATTACTAATTCAATCTAACAAATTATTATGGAGTGCTAAATATGTATTAAAATGTTGATTTTTAAGTTTTTTAATATTTAATGTTTCGCAGTTATCAAAATTTCATTTTAATATTTTAATTTCGAAAATTCTTTATGGCTTGACCTTAATAATATCTAAACTAATATTTTCATAAAAAAAATATTTAAATTGTTTCTAAGAACTTCTTTGTCTTATATTTTAGGAGCGCATTTTCTGTCTGGACTCCTGACGTAGCTCTACGAGCCGTACATGTTATTTCTGAGTTATTTTTAATAATCCCAAAATAAATAAAAAATAAAAACCCTAAATACATAACTAATACCAAAACTCTCATATTTACAGACATACTGCTAAAATTTTGAGCATCACATTAAAAATACTGTCATTATTATTCTTTTAAGAGAAACATATCTTTTCATGCTCAGATTTATAACACAAAAATGTTTTAAATGTAAATATCAAACTTTAGGTGTTGGGTATGTACATAAAAAAAAAAAAATTGAGGCATATATATAAATTTTCCTAAAATGAAGGGTGATTACATACAAATCACACAATTCCAATGTTTCTACATATCCAATATCTAAACTTTATATTTTTTTTTACATTAATACCGATCAAATCTTTCATATTAAATCAAAAATATCACCCATTTAACTTTAGAAAAAAAAAATGAAATACACATTTTGTAAGGTGCTGTATATGTAAAAATTAAAGTTTAGGTGTTAGATATGTAAATATATAAGAATTGAGTGGGATACGTAAATGGACTAAAGTGGGCCCCACTGCAGCAGACATGTGAGTCCCACTGGCATTCTCCGCCTTCTAAAAACTGATTGCCTGCCGCATCTCCCTAACAATGCAATGTATTCCCTCTCGAGCAGCTCTGGCTCCCTCTTTTTTCTAGGTTTTGCTCTTCTGCTCTTCTTCGTCAAGAATCTGCCTTCATCTCTCCAAAATTACGTGCAACAGACGCCTGAATCTCTCTTTGATTTAACTGTCAAGGTACATCTTCTTTGCAATCGATCATTCATCATGTCTATATGCTTCTTATTTCAGGCGGTTGATCAGCTTAGGTTTTTTGATGAATCTCATCTTCTTAATAGATCTGGACCTTTTTACCTGAAGAAATTGTTGTAAGGATGATATCTTAGCCTTTCTTTTTAGGGGTTTCTTTCATATCTGTTTGATTTGAAGTTATGCTTGATGAATGCCGCATGATCCAATTAGCGTTTTGGTGCTGCAGTACAAGATTCATCACACACACATATAAAAGAAAAATAGTGGGAGCAGACACCAAAATTTTTATGTGGAAATTCGTAAATAAGAAAAAAATCACGAGATGTAGCCCAATCGAAATAACCTCTAAAAATTTATAAGCACATAAACCCACTCTTCTCTTGAATTAGAGAAAATGGAATTGCAATGTTGATGTACAATAGTAGTTTATCAATAATAGTCGTAATATAGCAGTAATAAATGTAGCTCTCGACGATAGCAGACTGCAAGGGCTTGAGTTGGTTGTTATAAATGCAGTAACTTGCCATGAATTTTGTAGGTTGATGTTGTAGTGCCAACTTGTCATAGAGGTCGTAATTGAAAGTCATGATAGTAGTTGATCATGTGGGTTGTATGTGATTGCTTCAGGAGCGTCAATTAGCCACAAAAGTCATAATATGGAGCTGTAGGAGCTGTGAGTCACTTAAGTTGTGGTTTGTAATGTAGGCTATAGTGACAGTTGCGATAACTTTCGTAGGTTGCAGAGGCCAAAGTTAAAAGTTGTGTGAGTTGTGAGCTAAACAGGTCGTTGTTGGTCACGTAGACCTCAATAGTGAGCTGTAACAACGTCGATAGGCCGCAAAGACTAAAATTGAGAGCTGCATGAGTTGTGATGGGTCACAAAAGTTGTAGGGAGCTGTGAGTTGTGAGCCACATAACCTGTGCTTGGTCATGTAGACCATAGTGACGAGTTACGGTAACATTCGTAGATCTCAGAGGCCGTATTTGAGAGTTGTATGAGTTGTGAGTCACATAGGTTGTAGTTGGTCAGGTAGGTGGTAATAGTGAAAAGTAATAACGTCCGAAGGTCGTAAAGGCCATAATTGAGAGCCACGTAAGCCGTGATTGGTCATGTGGGTCGTAATAACGAGTTGCGATAACATTCGTAGATCATAGAGATTGGAGTTGAGAGCTATGCAAGTCGTGAGCCACATAGATCATAGTTAGTCACGTAGGGCGTAATAGTGAGTTGTAATAATATTTGTAGGCCGTAAAGTGCAGAATTGATGGTTGCATGAGCTGTGAGCCACATAGGCTGTAGTTGATTACGTTGGTCGTAATAGTGAGTTATAATAACATCTGTAGGCCTTAGAGGCCAAAATTAAGATATGTATAAGCTGTTAGTCATATGGGTCATAGTTTATAACATAGGTTATAACTGAGAGTTGCAATAACATTTGTAGGTCACAGAGGTCAGAGTTGAGAGCTGCACACATATAGGTCGTAGTTGGTCATATGGGTTGTAGTGATGAGCGTTAATAACGTCCGTAGGCCGTAGAGACTGAAATTGAGAGTTATACGAGTTGTGAGTCACATAGGCTATAGTTATTCACATAGACCGTAGTTGTGAGATGCCGTAACATTCGTTCGTCACAAAGACCAGAATTGAGAGCTGCATGAGCTGTGAGTCATGTAGGTTGTACTTCATCTCATAGGCTATAATAAGGAGTTACAATAACGTTCGTAAGCTACAGAGATCAGAGTTAAGAGCTATATGAGTTATGTGCCACGTAGGTCGTAGTTCGTCACACAAACTATAATGGGGAGTTGCAATAACGTATGTAGGTCGCAAAAGACGAAGTTGAGAGCTACGTGAACTATGAACTACGTAGGCTGCATATGTCGTAGTGGGGAGTTACAGTAATATTTGTATGTCATAGAGATCGCATTTGAGAGTGGAGAATTGCGTGAGTTGTGTACTACGGGCTTTTGATGGTTACGTAGGTCGTAGTGGAAAGTTACAAAGAGAAATTTTTATGTCCAGAGAAAGTCACTTTATTCTGAGTATGGTGGACGTAAGTAGATATTGCAAGGAATTATCACTGGATCATTGATATGACTTTATTCAATATCTCGTATTAGGAGTATATCGTTACACCGTATGCGGGGTGCGTTGTTACATTATCTCCAGGGTGTTTTGTTACACCATTTTCATAGTGTGTAATTACACCGTCTTTAGGGTGTGTGACTGCACAATATTCAGGACGACGCGCTGCTTTGTCTGGTGCTTCGTTGCCCCACAACATACACTGAGATTTTGCAACATATGTCATGATTCTAAAAGCTGTTTTATAGCAACGAGCAAGGGGTGACCCACGGTGGTCAACGACAGGAGGCAAGTGGTGGTCGATTTTCCACGATTGCAGGAGTGGGTGGCTTTCACTTGGCCTTTGGTGTAGAACACTGGACTTCAGCTCCTCCTTGTGTTCCTGCTCCAAGTTCCGGTCATACTCCCCTCTTCATAAAAGACATAGGGCTCTATTTATATGGTACTGGAGAAATCTCTCGACAAATAAAGAAGGAATATGAATCACTTCATCGGACCGCCCAAAGAAATTCCCTCGATCGGATGATCAGTTTTGATTTATCAATTTTGGTGTCATTTAGTTCATCCCATCAAGCCGGCCAATTTGATTATAAATTTATTGAAATCAATATAAATAATTTTTTATTTGAGCTTGAGCATTTCTTGCATAAAAAATATCTTGAAATTCATATCACGTCTTGAGATTTATGTCAAAGTTTGAAATTTGTTGATGATATATCAATAGTATTCGACTATATGCTTAAATTCATCTCCCAAACTCCAGTGCACTTCTTAAGCTCTTGTGTGTGTGTGTTTGTGTGTTTTCATTCGATGCTTTGATTTTTGAGTTTATTATTTGCGTTTTACCTCTTTTTTCCTTAATTTTCTCCTTTTCTTTTCCATTTCTTTAAAACTTCTAGCTAGTTTTTACTTGTTATTTCTTTATTTGATTTGCTTGCTCAAAGTGTGTTTTCATGGCAGGATATAAATGATGCTGATGTAAGGCTGAGCACTTACAGCGGAAAGGTTCTTCTTATTGTAAACGTTGCCTCCAAATGGTATTTAGTTTTGTTTGGCACATTTTATGGATAGGTTGCGGAAAGCATTATTATCATCATTATTCTTATTTCATTATTAGTATTCTTTGTCTTATCCTAACTATTTGGATTTTAACTTTAGATCCATTTTCTTAATTGGTTCCTGCTGCATCCTCCATGAACTTTTGAATGTATTTGAACGAATATTTGTCCATAATTTCTATCAATGTCTCGGTCTGTCTTCTCCTTTCTGAGAACAAAAAAAAAAATTAAGGGGCATTTACATTCATATCACCTAATTTCTATGGATTTACATATCTAACACTTAAATTTTACTTTTTTTTTTACATTAATACCACCTACATCTTTCATATTACATCAAAAAATATCATCATTTTAACTTTTTAAAGTGAAAAAATACACCTTTTTCAAGCATAGATAATGTGGCTTGTATGTAAAAATTGAAGTGTTAGATATTTAAATACATGGGAATTGAGTGGTATGTTTGTAAATCTTCCAAAAATGAATCTCTTTAAATGCCACAAAATAGCTTTTTATGCATTGGCATTCTCAAAATTTTTCTGTTTAAATTGCAAGATCTTAATTATTACATTCAAGTAATTAAAGCATTAATTATAGAGTTTCTGTGTTAATTAGTATTAATTATAGATTATCCGGTTCATTTATTTACTTATTTCTGCCTTGTTTGTGGCTTTTGCAGTGCCCTGACACATCAAAACTACGTCGAAATGAATATCCTGTATGAGAAATACAGAGATAAAGGTGAATAGCTTTTCTATTTTGTTACAGATTTTCCACCATTTCAGCTGTAAAGGAGGAAAAAATTTTAGATCAGTACTACGCACGTAGAGTAACGTGTGTAGCCAATAAAATTACGACACGACACCCCACGCGACAGGGAAAAAAAAAACAGCGCGGTAACACGGGGAATATTCATCCCCCGTGTTATTCATGTGTTATTGCGTGTTATTCATGTGTTATTGTGTCCTGGGAATATTTCTGGTGTTATAATAATACAATAACACATCAATAACACATGAATAACACACAATAACACATTAATAACACAGGGGGAATATTCCCCCGTATTACCGCTCCTTTTTTTCTCTGTCGGGAATAATACTCCGTGTTATTCTGGTGTTATTGTGTGTTATTTATGTGTTATTGTGTCCTGAGAATATTCTTGGTGTTATAATAATACAATAACACATCAGTAACACATAAATAAAACACAATAACACATAAATAACACATCAATAACACGGGAAGAATATTCCCCGAGTTACCGCACCGTTTTTTTTTTTTCCTGTCGCGTGGGGTGTCGTGGCGTGATTTCACTGACTACACGCGTTACTCTACGTGCGTAGTACTGATGTAATATTTTTTCTTAAAGGAGATATTTCCAAGAGGAAAGACTCATCAGGTTTCAGCCACCATTTCTTTTCGGAATATTTACATACATACCGCTCAATTTTTATGTGTTTACATATATAACACCCAAACTTTAAATTTTTATATATGCCACCTTATCTGTGCCTAAGAAGGTGTATTTTTCCTTTTTAAAGTTATAATAGTACTGCTTTTGACGTGATATGAAAGATTTGGGTGGTATAAATGTAAAAAAGAGCAAAACTTAGGTGTTAGATATGTAAAAACATAGGAATTGGGTGGTGTGTATGTAAATGCCCCTTTCTTTGGATTCATTTTGACAGGATTTGAGATTCTGGCATTTCCTTGCAACCAATTTTTAAGTCAAGAACCTGGAAGCAATGAGGAAATTCAGGAGGTTGCCTGTACTAAATTCAAAGCTGAGTTCCCTATTTTTGATAAGGTGATCTTAGACTTTTAAATGAAACTTTTCATGAAAAATTAGGTGTATGCTAGCTATTAGGATTGTATCAGGGTTTACTATGACAATTAATACATGTGTGGTATTATTTTATATAAAGGAATTAAGAATTTAGTAATCAATGCCATCAATTAATTCAACAACTTTCATTAAATTTAAACAGGAAATATTATAATTAAAATCGAAATTGATAATTAAATGCCTTGAAATAAAAATTTATTGATAAAACATTTTTTTTTTCTAATTTTTACATATAAATTAACAAGTCTCTTCATTTGCATATTACCTGCAAAATCTTCATGCTGCTTTGGAATTTCCAGATTGAAGTCAATGGACGGAATGCTGCACCCCTGTACAAGTTTCTGAAGTCCAAGAAAGGTGGCTTCTTTGGAAATGGCATCAAGTGGAACTTCACCAAGTTTCTTGTTGATAAACAAGGCAAGGTTGTGCGGCGATATGCGCCGACGACGTCCCCCATGAAAATTGAGGTTCTGCTTTTTCTACCCGTAGGATACGAAAATTTGCATATCCATCACCTAAAGATAGATTGATATTTATAGTAGTTGCATCCTAAACTATCAGTGGTCTCATGCTGCCCAGATAAAGTTTGTTAAAAGAGAAGAGTAGAAGAAAATCCTCTACTCCAGGGACAGAGAAAGAAAAAAAGATACCCTGCGGATGGCCTCTCCTATTTATAAGTTTGGGTCTATTTTATTATGGGGTGGATACACAAGTGGCTACACCGAAAAAGAAAAATGAATCATAACAATTTTACTATGTATTTGTGGGTAATGCATCATACAAAATAACGTTGCGAGGCTATAGGGTGAGTTGATGGAGTCGCTCAGATTTGCAGACTTAACCCGTTGAGTTATTTTGCCGAACTAATTGGTCGAAGTACCTAACAAACTGGTTGAGCAATATTTGGTGTTTCTATATAACAGAATCAATGGCATCGGCTAATAAGATAATATGATGAGTTGTTTTACCAAGCCGTTGTCCAGATGGTCGGATTGGGGGTGTCGATTTGTGTTTTCTCCAATTATGCTTGGAATATTCTAATTGTATCACGTTTTTGATGTTTTGTTGTACTTTAAACTTTGACTCGGGGCTTTTATATACAACAAGCATTTATCACCCACTAAGTGAGGTCGGCTGCATGAATTCATTTTCTCCATTGTGTTCTATTGAGTATTATATTTTCATTTAATTGCAGTAAATCAAGCTCATATTTTATACAAAATGCTAAAGCCTTTTCAGGTCTACGTCTAACTTTCTTAACATAAGCTAAATCTAAAACATCTACTCTCATAATTGGGTCAACAAATGGCTTAATGTAACCAAAACCCATCTAAGACGACTCTCTCTAATCTTATCTGCCACTGAAGCTACTCCAACCCTTCCACTGATATATTAGTTTCACATTTTCTCTGTAAGTGTAAATCCACTCATCCACCCGAGCATTCTCATCTCAGCCACACTTGAGTTAATAGCTATATAATATTCATAAGTTTTGTCTCATAAACCATTGTATATTTCACATCTTAAATGCTAGTAATAGCAATTTTTTCATGTAATGTTAAAAGATTCGAGGGCTACACAAGTAAATATGAAAGTTTGTTGTTTAATATGTAAATACATAAGAATTGCATGTATGTATTTAAATAGCCCTTCTTTATAAGAATTTTATCATTTCAGAAAAATACATTTCCTGCTTCTCTCTGCAGCTATTATATACTTTCTTAATCTGGCTTTATTTATCTCCTTACAGGAAGACATACAGAAGCTGTTATCTGTTTCATGACTAATGGTTTGCATTCCAGGCTTTGTTCATCCGGTGTTCTTGACATGGTGCGGCAAGGTTGGCTTTTTATCTCTATGATGTGTTTATTGTCAAAACTGGAATAATGATATGGATTAGCTACTTATTAAACCAGCTTATATTAGCAAATCACTTAAATTGCTGTTATATCAAGTTAAACTTTCCTTTTTAGCATGACATTTAAGCTGGAAAGGTTATGAAAACTGGACAATGAAAAGAGAGACAGGTTCAAGTTTCATGATACCAGTGGAGTTGAATTGAATGATGTAATATATATTAAAACTTACTGTAATATAATTTAGATGATGTAATAATGATATTTTTTACAATTCTAATGTAGGATATTTGCGCCTAAGTGAGCTTCCCCTTTCTGCTGCATTTGTGTGCATGTGAAGAAGTTATATAGTTGATGATGAGAAGAAATAATCATCGTGTGCTGTATTGAGATTAGATTTTGATAGAAATTTCTATCTTCTTTTAAGAGTTGGCCAATGTTATACTTAAGCATTCGATAGACTGAGTCCCTCTTAGGCTATTGGCTATCTAATTCTCTTGCAATAGAAATTTTTTGGTAGTAATAAATCTTAGGGCCCGTTTGGGGCAGCTTATAAGTGCGGAGGCGTTTTTGAAAACGTCGCAGTACTGCTTGGTTCATGTGTTTTACCCACTTATCCGAAAACGCGGTTTCATTTTTACACTAAATGCAGGCCGTGGGTCGAACGCCGCAATCGACCCGCGGGCCACGTTTCAGGATAAACTATTTATCCTGAAACGCTCAAGCTGCCCCAAACAGACCCTTAATAAATTGACCATCAATAGTCATCTTAATTTTATATTTGTGGCGCAATATGTAATTTTGCCTTTATAGAAAAAATTAATAGATCAATATAAGGGTCTGTTTGGGGTAGTTGCAGTTGTTTGAAGAAGTAATTATAAAACTGCAGCAAAAGTAATCGTTGTTTAAAAAGTTACGGTTGCTTTTACAAGTTATGGCTTCGACTTTTATAGCTCTTAGCCTTTTGGTATTCTAGCAATTGAATCTGATTGCAAGCTATAAAACACAGACACATACATGAGGATATAGACACAACATGACACGATATAATTGAAAAAAAAAAAGGAAAGGACATATTATGGACACATTTTAATATTTTA
>NEWO01000014.1:71770-129750 GCA_003013225.1 Phalaenopsis aphrodite
ACAAGAAGTTGAATAATTATTTTTACTCATGAGAGATGTTAGATCAACACTGTCATTATCGGGTCCCAAATATTAGATGCAAAAAAGTGGAGGGTTGTATTAGATGGTTGACAATAAGCATAAATTTTGTCCCAAAATCACGACATGATACATTTAAATCATTGAGTAAATACTAAGACATCCCCTAGATATAACACGTTGTATGACCTAAATACAGTGAAAAGTGTGCAAGGGTCACTACATTGACACATGGTGTAATGATAAATTAGCAAGGGATCCTACAGTATGGACGAATGCGACAAAGAAGTTAATACATTAAACTAATATTATAATAAGATCTTGGAATATAGGTACCCTTACGAGTAAATTAATAGAATTAGTAGATATTATGACTTATAGAAAGATAAATATCTTATGCATTCAAGAAATCAAATGAGTTGGAGAAAAGGCTAAGGAAATTAATAGCGTAGGTTCTAAACTTTAGTATTCATGTAGGAGTCGTACTAGAAATGATATAATTGTAAATATAAATAAGAGTTTGGGAGATAATGTTGTAAAAATTAAAAAAATTGGAGATAGAATTGTAGCCTTAAGGATTGTTGTTGATATTAAGATTGTGATTAATGAAGAATATAGAATCATATTGGATTTTGCTTTAGCTTATGATTTTATTATTACTAATACTTTATTTAAGAAAAGATATGAATATATTATTACTTATAAGAATAAATTTAATAAAACACAAATTAATTATTTTCTTATAATAAATAGAGATCATCGAGCTTGTAAAGATTGTAAGCTCAACATAAGTGAAAATTTAAGTACTCAACATTAATTATTAGTTTTAGATTTTAAGATGAATAGTTAACTACAATAACAACAACAACAAAGCCTTAATCCCACTACGTGGGGTCGACTACATGAATCTTTTTTCTCCATTGCGTCAGATTTAGTGTCATATTGTCATTTAGTTCTAGTAAATTAAGATCATTTTTAATACAATAAGTTCAAGTCTTCCTAGGTCTACCTCTGTCCTTCTTAACACAAGTCGAATCTAAAACATCTATTCTCCTAAACGGATCATCAGATGGTCGACGTTTAATGTGACCAAACCATCTAAGACGACTTTCTCTAATTTTGTCTATCACAGGAGCTACACCAACCCTATCACGAATATATTCATTCCGCATTTTGTCTCTAAGTGTAAAGCCACTCATCCACCTAATCATTCTCATCTCNCCAAAAGAAAAATTCAAGCATATATTTTGTAGTATCGGGCGTGTTGAACCAATGTCGATGTTCGATACTCATCCGACACAGGTAAAACACATTTTTAAAAGTGTTGGTGCTATATAGTTTGTAAGTCAACCATTAGTGTTGTCAAACTTGAACAAGAAGTTGAATAATTATTTTTACTCATGAGAGATGTTAGATCAACACTGGCATTATCGGGTCCCAAGCATTGGATGCAAAAAAAGTGTTTTATTAGATGGTTGACAATAAACATAAAATTTTTGTCACAAAATCACGACATGATAAATTTAAATCATTGTGTAAATACTAAGACATCTCCTAGAAATGACATGTTGTATGACCTAAATACAGTGAAAAGTGTGCAAGGGTCACTACATTGACACATTGTGTAATGTTAAATTAGGAAGGGTTCTCACAGTATGGATGAATGCGATAAAGAAGTTAGTACATTAAACTAATACTATAATAAGATCTTGGAATATAGGTACCCTTACGAGTAAATTAATAGAATTAGTAGATATTATGGCTCATAGAAAGATAAATATCTTATGCATTCAAGAAATCAAATGAGTTGGAGAAAAGGCTAAGGAAATTAATAGCTTAGGTTCTAAATTTTAGTATTCATGTACGAGTCGTACTATAAATTGTATAGTTGTAAATATAAATAAGAGTTTGGGAGATAATGTTGTAAAAATTTAAAAAATTGGAGATAGAATTGTAGCCTTAAGGATTGTTGTTGATATTAAGATTGTGATTAATGAAAAATATAGAATCATATTGGATTTTGCTTTAGCTTATGATTTTATTATTACTAATATTTTATTTAAGAAAAGATATGAATTTATTATTACTTATAAGAATAAATTTAATAAAACACAAATTAATTATTTTCTTATAATAAATAGAGATCATCGAGATTGTAAAGATTGTAAGCTCAATATAAGTGAAAATTTAAGTACTCAACATTAATTATTAGTTTTAGATTTTAAGATGAATAGTTAACTACAACAACAAAGCCTTAATCCCACTACGTGGGGTCGGCTACATGAATCTTTTTTCTCCATTGCATCCTATTTAGTGTCATATTTTCATTTAGTTCTAGTAAATTAAGATCATTTTTAATACAATAAGCCCAAGTCTTCCTAGGTCTACCTCTGCCTTTCATAACACAAGTCGAATCTAAAACATCTACTCTCCTAAACGGATCATCAGATGGTCGACGTTTAATATGACCAAACCATCTAAGACGACTTTCTCTAATTTTGTCTGTCACAGGAGCTACACCAACCCTATCACGAATATATTCATTCCGCATTTTGTCTCTAAGTGTAAAGCCACTCATCCACCTAATCATTCTCATCTCAGCAACACTTAACTTATTATTATGATTCTCTTTTAAAGGCCAACATTCAACGTCATAGAGCATTGCAGGTCTCACCACCGTCTTATAAAATTTTCCTTTCAGTCTTAGCGATACTTTTCTATCACACAAAAGGCCCGAAGCATTCCTCCACTTCAACCAACCAACTTGAATTCTACTATTAACATCCCCATCTATATCACCATCGCTTTGAACAACAGACCCAAGATATCTAAGTCGTTCACACCTTTTAATAATTTGATCACCCAAAGTCACACTTCTGTCACTAAGCTATTACTACTAAAATTACATTCAATGTATTCAGTTTTAGTTCTACTTAAACGAAGGCCTTTAGACTTCAATGTAGACCTCCATAATTCAAGTTTTTCCTAGGCCTTTTCTCTTGTTTCATCCACGAGAAGGATATCATCAGTAAAAGGCATACACCAAGGTACATCCTCCTGTAGATGTTTAGTAAGACCATCCATAACTGAAGCAAAAAAATATGGGCTTAAAGTCGATCCCTAATGTAATCCAACAGAAATAGGAAAATATTTTGTCAATCCTCTTTCAATTTGAACACAAGTAACAACTCTAGTATACATATATTTAATGACTTGAATATAAGTCATATCAACACATTTCTTCTCGAGAACTCTCCAAAGGATATCTCTTGGAACCTTATCGTAAGCTTTTTCTAAATAAATAAAAATCAAATGTAGATTCTCCTTATTATCTCTGAACTTCTCCATCAAACCTCTCAATAAATGTATAGCTTCCATAGTAGACCTGCCCGACATAAATCCAAATTGATTATGAGAAATTTTGTGATGCGTCTTAACATATGTTCAATTACCCTCTCCCATAATTTTAAAGTATGACACATCAACTTAATTCCTCTATAATTTGCACACTCTTGTGCATCCCCTTTATTCTTAAAAATGGGGACCAAAATACTCTTCCTCCACTCCTCAGGCATCTTTTTAGTTTTTAAAATAATATTAAAGAGTTGAGTAAGCCAAGAAACTCCCAAATATTTCCACACTTCAATTGGGATATCATCAGGTCTTACAGACTTTCCATGCTTGGTTTTCTTTAAAGTCTCATTAACTTCTTTTTTGCTAATGCGACGGTAAAAAAGAAACGTTTTATCATTATTCACGATATTAAGATTACTAAGGTTGATCGTATTTTCAGAAACTTTATTAAAAAGCTTATCAAAGTAACTCACCCACCTATGTTGAATATCTTTTTCTAAGAAAAGTACTTTTTGATTTCCATCTTTAATACACTGTACTTTAGTTAAATTTTTACTTTTCTTTTCTCTTTGTTTGGCTAGTTTATACTTATATTTTTCACTCTTCTTAGTATCTAATCTATTATAAAGATCGTTAAAAGCAAAATTTTTAGCGTCACAGATTGTTCTTTTAGACTCCATGCAGACCGTTTAATATTTTTCTCAGTTCTCTAAGCTTTTACATTTAAACCAATTTTTATAACATAACTGCTTATATTTTATCATTTCTTGCACATTATTATTCCACCACCAACTATTTTTATTTGTAAATAATTTTTCTTTTGATTCTCCAAGCACATATTTTGCTACTTGTTTAATAGTGTTTGTTATTTTATCCCACATAACATTTGCTTCTTTATGAATATCCCAAATTTTGAAATCTTGAATTTTACTCATAAAAATAATTTTATTTGTGTCTTTTAAGTTTTTCCATCTAATTTTACGATGATGAGTCCTAATATTTTTTTTATTTAATAACTCTTAATCTTAAAATCTAAAACTAATAAACGATGTTGGATATTTAAATTTTCACTTGGAATGATCTTATAATCTTTACAATCGCAACGATCTTTTCTTCTCATAAGAAAATAATCAATTTGTGTTTTATTAGATCCACTCTTATAAGTAAGAAGATGTCCATCTCTTTTCTTGGATAAAGTATTAGTAATAACAAAATTATACGCTAAAGCAAAATCTAAAATAGTTCTACTTTCTTCATTAGTCACTCCAAAACCATAATCACAATGAATATTTTTGAAATCTTCTACCACTCTACCGACATGTCCATTTAAATCCCCTCCAATAAAAATTCTTTCTTCAAGAGGTATCATTTGTATTAAGTCTTCTAAGACATTCCAAAATTTATCTTTAGACCCTGTATCTAAACCTACTTGATGAGCATAAGCACTTATAATATTAAAAATCTTAGTATCAACGATAATCTTAAGGGCTATAATTCTATCACCAACTCTATTAATTTTTACAACATTATATTTCAAACTCTTATCTATAATTACACCTATATCATTTCTAGTGCGACTCTTACCAGAATACCAAAGTTTAAACCTAAATTATCAATCACCTTAGTCTTTTCTCCAACCCACTTAGTTTCTTGAATACATAAGATATTAATTTTCCTATGAATCATAATATCAACTAATTTCATTAATTTACCATTGATAATACCTATATTTCAAGATCCTATCCTAATATTAGTTTCATTAGTTTCATGGACTAACTTATTTACCCGCATTCGCCCGTAATGTGGGAACCCTTGCTTATTTAACACTACACTTGTGCGTCGGTGTAACGGCCCTTGCACACTTTTCACTGTATTCAGGCTATACAGCGCGTCGCTTCCAGGGGACGCCCTCAAAAGGATTCATGTCATGATTTTTTTTCGACAAATTTTACGCTGGCTGTAGACTACCTAACACAATCCTCCATTTTTCACATCCGGGTTTGGGACTAGCAACGGCAGTGTTAAGTGTGAGATGATGACACTTCAAAAAGATACACTTAGAAAGTAAAAAATACAATGAAACAGTGTCATATAATTAAATGATGAGAAATAAATAAATAAAAATATTTTTATGAGCAAATTTCAAGATTTTAAGATTTGAAATGTTTGCGAAGAAGCTAATTCTATGTGGGATGAAGTAATAAACACTTTTAAATAAGTGACAAAAAGAAATACTTAGAAAATCAAAAGAAAAAAATGATAAATAAAAATAGTTTGTGGTGGAATTATAATGTGAAAAAAAAGAGATATAAAAAAACTTTGTTAAAAAAAGATTTAAATGTAAAAATTTAAAGAACTGAAAAAAATATAGGGTGGGCCATAGGGAGTATAAGAGAATTATTTGATATACCAAAAATTTTGTTTTCAGTGATCTACATAATAAATTAGATACCAAAAATAGTAATATATATATATATATATATATATATATATATATATATATATATATATATATATATATATATATATATATATATATATATATATANTATATATATATATATATATATATATATATATATATATATATATATATATATATATATATATATAATTTAATCAAATAAAGAGAAACAAAAAGATTTAATTAAAGTAAAGTGTATTAAAAATAAAAATTGAAAAAGTATTTATCTTAAATGAAAATGTTCAACATAAGTGAGTAAAATATTTCGATAAACTTTTCAATGCAATTCTTGAAAAGTTGATCGACTTTAGCGATCTTAATATCGTTAATAATAATAAAACTTTTTATTTTCATCTTCGAATTGGTAAAAAGAAAGTTGATGAAACTTTAAAAAAATTAATGGTGAAAAATCTGTATGACCTAATAGTATCCCAGTATAAGTGTATAAATAATTATGAGATTTGAAAATTTTTTGGCTTTCTAATTTTATTTTACAAACTAAAAAGATGTCTAAGTGGAGGAATAATATTTTGGCCTAATTTCTACTAATAAAGAGGATGCACAAGAGTGGGCAAAAAATTGAGGAATTAAGTTAATGCGACATAGATTAAAATTATGAGAGAGAGTAATTGAATATAGGTTAAGACATGATACAAAGATTTCTCGTAATCAGTTTTAATTTATATTCGACAAATCTACTATGGAAGCTATATAATTATTGAGAGATTGGATGGAGAAGTACAAAGAGAGTAAGGAGGATCTACATATGATTTTTATTGATTTAGAAAAAGCTTACGACAAGATTCTAAGGGAAGTTCTATGAGAGTTCTAGAAAAGAAAGGTGTTGATATGACTTCCATTCAAGTCATTAAAGAGATGCATGCTGGAGTTGTTTTAGTTCGAATAGAAGGATTGACCAAGTATTTTGATATTTCAATTGGACTACATCAAGGATCAGCTTTGAGCACATATCCCTTTGCTTTAGTTATTGATGTTCTTACTAGATATTTACAGGAGGATATACCTTGGTGAATGCTTTTCATTAATGATACCCTTCTTATGGATAAAACTAAAGAAAGAATTAGAAAAAACTTGAATTATGGAGGTTTACTTTAGAGTCTAAAGGCCTTCGTTTGAGTAGACCTAAAACTGAATACATAAAATTTAATTTTAGTAGTAGTAGATCTGGTGGCAAAGTTGTAACAATGAGTGATCAAATCATTAAAAGGAGTGAATGTTTTAGATATCTCGGGTCTATTGTTCAAAGCGATGATGATATATATGGGGATGTTATTAGTAGAATTCAAGTTTGATGGCTGAAATGGAGGAATGAATCGAGCCTATCGTGTGATAGAAAAGTACCGCTTGGACTTCAAGGTATAAGATAGTGAGACCTACACTGCTTTATGGCACAAAATGTTGACCTATAAAAGAGAAGCACAAAACTAAGTTAAGTGTTGTTGAGATGAGAATGCTTAGGTGAATGAGTGCCTTTGCACCTAGAGAGAACATGTGAGATGAATATATCCGTGAAAGGGTTGGTGTAGCTTCAGTATCAGACAAGATTAAAAAGTCGTCTTAGATGGTTTGGTCACATTCAATGTCGAAAATATGATGATCTGGTTAGAAGGATAGATGTTTTAGATTCAATATGTTAAGAAAGGTAAAGATAGACCTAAAAAGACATGGCCATGTTGAATAAAAAATGATCTTGATTTATTAGAATTAAATGAAAATATAACACTGAATAGGACATAATGGAGAAAAAGGGTTCATGTAGCTGACCCCACTTAGTAGGATAAAAGTTTGTTGTGGTTGTTGTTATTAATGTTGAGAAATGTTTAATTTGTAACTATTACAACTTGATAATTTATGTTCAGACTTTGAAAAGATATTTTAGCATAGTTGGATCTCGAGCTCTATAAACTCAAATCACAAATCAATACTTAAAGCTTCATACTCACCCTAATTATTGGTGACTCTTTTAAAGTGAGTGAGTATTATTCATCCAAAACTCTTTAATACAACCTCAACTCCAGCTCCAAGGACTCTAAAGGCTTTACAAATAAAGAGAGTCCAAAGTAAATCTTCATTGGTTTTGGTCTTCTTCTCAACTATAGCGAGTGTGAAGTTGACCATAATGTCTGCCAATGTTGGCATCTTAATGACAGTTTTGGCTAGAAGATTTGAAATTCATTAGAAAAGTTATTGTCAAAGTCTTGAGTTAGATCTCTGTGTCTTTTAGGGTTGGTAGCGGTCCGTCAATCCATCCATTTTCGCTGGTCACTCCTATGTAGTTACATATATAGCACCTAAACTTTATGTTTTACATTATACCACCCAAATCTTTCCTATCTCATCCAAAATACCACTATTTTAACTTTTAAAGAGTGAAACACACCCTTTCATGGTGTTGTATATGAAATACATAAGAATTGAATGATATGCCCATACCTTCTTTATGAAGACTAATCATTTTTCTGAATTGCAAATTGATCCATTTCACTGAGGATTTGAGAGGCTATCTTCCACTTCCCAGCCTTTCTAAATGCTTTCTCAAACGCATCTTTTACATAAATTGGCGGATAGAACCCTTTAGAAAGCATCCCCTTCAATTTTTCATAGGCAGCATCAACTCTCCCAGCCTTACAATCACCGTGCAGGAGCTGAATCTCCATATTCCTTTCCATCTTCAGAACCAAATCATTCCTCCCATTCTCTCTTAAAATGCCACCCACCAGCCTACATAAATCAAAATTAGGATTCCATCCCATATCCATCATTTCCATCACCATTTCATAAGCAGCCTCCCAACTCCGAACTTCACTGTACGCATTAATCAGCAAATTATATGTTGCATGATCTGGCTCACACCTCTTCTTCTTCATCAAATCAAAGTATTTCTTCGCTTCCTCCACATGCCTTAGGCTGCAAAACATTTGAATCAATGAATTGTAGCCTGCAACTTTTGGCTTAAAACCTACAGACAACATCTTCTCAAACAAACCAGAAGCTTCATCTGCTCTACAAATTTTGCACAATTCCTGTATAACTATCATATAGCTCTTATCACCACATCTCAGTTTCCTATCACCAACCATTTTCAGAATTTCAAATGCCTCCTCAAACTTCTGCAAATGAGATAATTCTGTAATTAGAGAATTAATCACATGTCCACTGGGCACCAAATCCAGCTCAAAAATCGCCCAAAACAACTCTACTGCTGACTCTATAGAACTCTCGGCTCTAACACAGGGAACCAATATTTCAAATGGATTACGAAAACTTGTAACTCTAACCTTCTCAACCAAATTCTTTTTCCCACCAGATTCACACAATTGTTTAATAAGAATGTTGGCTGCAGTTCTAGTAGGAATCAGATGAGCTCTACTCATTTCATGGAAAATCTGCGTGGCAATCTCGAATCTACCAAACCTGGATAGGCCGATAAGGATGTTGCTGTATGAGAACTCATCAGGCTGACCCATTTGTCGAAAGATTAAGAGCGCGGCATCCATGGAGTCCTCATGTGGATCTTTTCTGCAGAGCACGTACAGAATGTTGTTGAATACGAGATTATCCGGTCTACAGAAGAACTCCAACTCCATCCCTTCAAACAAAGCCAGCGCCTCCATGATCCTCCCTTGCCTTCCGAGGAATCTTATACTAATGGCGACCGATCGTGTCGAGACGCCTCCTCTTCGCGATGCCGCCGTCTTCAGAAGCCACTTGAGGTCGTCGAAGAGTTTCCTGCGGCCGAGAAAGTCGGTCATGTACTCCACCACCGCATCTTCGAAACGAAACTCAAGCTGAAACCCAGCCCATGAGAAAAACTCTAGGGTTCGGGATCTCCCCAATTGCTTGTAGTTTCTGAGAATTCGAAGCACAAGGTCGGAGGTGAGCTTGTTCTTGAAGTTTTGGAGCAGGAAATCGAGGTTGAGAGGAATATCGGAGGGTTCCGAAAGAAGGGAGACAATAGAGGCAGCTGTGGAGTCGGACGGTGCAGACGGCGAGGGAATGGCTGATAGGATCGTCCGGCGATAACCGCCGGCCAGGGGATTGGTGTAGCTCGTGGATTTGGGGACTCTGTTGCGAAGAGTTGTTTGGGCTTTAGGGTTTGTCTTCGAACGAAAGGAGGCGCGCCGCAGAGAATTGAAGGAGAAGAAGAGAGCTGCAGAAAAATTACGGCTTTGTTTACAGATCATTTCAAACTGCAACCGGCCTTAGAACCGAAAAATATTAGCTCAGTACTTCTAAAGTAGAGCTTGAAATATTCAGTTGTGTTACATAAATAATTCATCAACATTATTTATAAAATTGAGGTATTATCGAGCATTATATGATGTTATTTGATTATTTTGTAGTGTTATTGAAATATTTGTCCGCGTTAATTGATTTGGGATTGTGTTATTCGGCACACTCGCGTGTTATTTCAATTTCCATTATGTTATTAGAATAACACAGCCCCAAATCACGTAATGTGAAAGAATATTTCAATAACACTTCAACCCCAAATCAAATAACGCGATGAAATATTTCAATAACACCGCAAAATAATCGAATAATATCATATAATAATCGAATAACATATTATTTTTACAAATAACGCAGATGAAACATTGCCAACTCCTATGTAATTTCACATTTAATTTTTATATTAATATCACTCAAATTTTTTACATTATTCAAAAATATTACCATCTTATCTTAAAAAAAATATATACATCTTTGGCAAAGATAACATGTGTATATTAGTTGTTAGATGTTTAACAATATTTCATATCATTTAACTAATATGATTATTTAACTTTTAACAAGTGAAATGTTCACTCATGCATGGATAAGATGACATTTATGTAAACATTTTCAATTTAGGAGCTCAATATGTAAAAACATAAGAATCAAGTGGCATCGTAGATAAATTTTTCAGAGATATTTACATGTATAATACCATATTGATATAGTCTCATGAATTTATATATCTAATATCTAAATTTTACTTTTTATATTTATATCATCAACATCTTTTATTTCTAATAAAAATTTCAACCATTCTAATGGGAAATATATTTTTGATGCATAAGTAAGACGATAAATGATATGTACTTACAAATTGAGAAAAAAATATTACATCAGTACTATGCACGTAGAGTAACGTGCGTCGTCAATGAAATCACCTCACGACACCCCTCGTGACAGAAAAAAAAACATTGCGGTAACACGGGGAATATCCCCCCCTCTCGCGGTGTTATTCATGTGTTATTGTGTCCTGAAAATATTCTTGGTGTTATAATAACATAATAACACATCAATAACACATAATGACACATGAATAACATGGGGGAATATTCTCCCGTGTTATCGCACTGTTTTTTCTCTGTTGGGAATATTTCCCTGTGCTATTATGATGTTATTGTGTGTTATTCATGTGTTACGGTGTCTTGAGAATATTTTTGGAGTTATAATAACACAATAACACATCAATAACACATGAATAACACACAATAACACATGAGTAACATGAGAGAAATATTCTCCGTGTTATCGCGCCGTTTTCTTTTCCCTGTCGCGTGGGGTGTCTTGACGTGATTTTATTGGCTACGCACGTAACTCTACGTGCATAGTAATGAATTAATATTTTTCCACAAATTAAAGATTACGTGTCTGATAAGTAAAATAATGTTATGTTTGAAGTTCAGACACAAGCTATGTCCAGACAGCGGTTACGATCCACTAAAAATCATTTTTTTCTTAATCGTTGTGCTCACATAGCTTAAGTATGAAAAAATTATTAAATTTACTTATCCGGATAAACGTAACACAAATTTTCAGATTCTCTCTCTCTCTCTCTCTCGCTATCAGATTAGGGTTTCTTGATTGCTCTACTTCTGTTTTCATACTAATCATTCATTACCCAACAAGCTGGGAAGACGAGGATGGGATCGCTGCGTACAGAGAGTTTCTCCTCCTTCGGCTCCGCACCTACCCGAAACCATTGAGGAAGGTGAGCGATTTTCCTGTTCGCGCGTGCCTTTTTGCGCGTTCCAGGATTGCGGGCGAAATTTGGATTTAGTTAATCCGGGGATTTAAGTTGTCGAAAGTGACCTTCTGGCAGGGTTAAACTTAAATCCTGCTCTAAATCCTTTACCAGACAGCTCATTGTTACCCGACGGCTCTTAGTTGTCTCAAAATTGGGTGTTCTCTCCTGTGATTTTCTGTGCAGGTGGATGACTTGCTG
The DNA here is from genome assembly GCA_003013225.1 of Phalaenopsis aphrodite. NCBI lineage: Eukaryota > Viridiplantae > Streptophyta > Magnoliopsida > Asparagales > Orchidaceae > Phalaenopsis > Phalaenopsis aphrodite. Next base: position 83,845 of record NEWO01000014.1, read on the forward strand.
ACCGCTTGACATGACAAGGATGACATGAACTTTATTAATTCTCCCACCTGCTTGGAGAATTGCATGCTGGCATCTTCTTCTGTTTATAGAAGGCAGCTTTTTCTGATAAGATCTTTGGGCGGTTACTGCTGTAGAGTTCATATGGAAGGAGGAGGACGAGCAGTGGGCTCAAGCATTTCTGCTGCAGAGGCTGATGCTGAGAGCGTGATGAGAAAAATTACACCTAAATTGGATCCTATTCTCTATAAAGGCCAAGCGGGTAAATCCTTTGTTTGCCAAGGAAGAAGTAATGCCTGATAATGATTTGATCTCTAAGTTTTTCATTATCTGGAAGTGGTTTGTTGTATGTTCAGCCAGGTTTTGTCTTTTATCAGTTTTGGATAAATTTGCAGTTTTGTTCATTTAGGAACGAATTTAATTTCTTTCTGAGGCTACATCAATGAAATGACAGTGGGTAGTTGTTACATTTCTCTGGGTTGTGTTTGAATTATTTGTGTGGTGTTATCGGTTACCAACAAATTGATGAATTTTTTGACCTCTGACCAGATTTTTCTCTGTTTTTATGATTGAATGATTAATGTTAATGCCCTAAACATTTATATTCAAATTGTTTTTTCTATGTCCATGTATTTGTTCATATCTAACTGTTGTTTTTATTTAGTCCTTTCCATTCATTCCAAGCCATCTTTTGTGAAATGGTCAGCATAGCTCTCTTTTGTGGTTCAGGAAAGGTTGCAGTGATTGGTGGCTGTCGTGAATACACGGGAGCTCCTTATTTTGCTGCCATATCAGCCCTCAAAATTGTTAGTTATTTTTTTCTCTTGCATTAGTTTTCAATTAAACCTGCTGCAAATTTTAAAATAATTGTGTCGTGCAGGGTGCAGATTTGTCACATATTTTCTGTACTAAAGATGCTGCAGCGGTTATAAAATGTTATAGCCCTGAGTTGATTGTTCATCCTGTTCTTGAAGAATCATACAGTGTGAGGTACCTTTTTGCTTCATTTGTTGAGCTTTAGCCGTTCTTCTTCGTTCTAATGATGCCAATACTTTTAGAGATGAGGAGAAAGCAATGGTTTCTGCAAAGGTGATTGGTGAAGTTAAGAAGTGGATTGAAAGGTTTGATTGCATTGTTGTTGGTCCTGGTCTTGGAAGGGATCCATTTCTCCTGGTGTGTTCATTTGTTTCAAATTTTCCTCTAGAAGATATATCAACTGTTTAATTTTTGGGGCATTTACATGCATAGCTTACGATTCTTATGTATTTACATATCTCGCACCTATACTTTCATATTTAGTACTCAAATATTTATTAATCTCTCTTCCTTTTATTATTGGGTAATTGTGTAGCTCCTCTAGTTTAGATGTTCATCTGACGGCTGGTTCTTGTTTCTGCTTCTACTTGGAAGTCTATGGAATTTTGGATTGCTTGCTTCTTACAATCTTGTAGCTAAGCTGTAATTTAGTTCGTGACATGTTCTAAACAATATCATCTCATTCAATGCTAACAAACTATCTAAGTCTATATCAAGTCAAAATGCGAGTAAGAGGTGGTGGTAATTATATTATGGAAGATTTACATACATACCACTCGATTCCTATGTATTTACATGTCTAACACCTATACTTCAATTACATACAAACCACCTTACCTATGCATGAAAAGGTGTATTTCACTTCATAAAATTTAAAGTGGTGGTGTTTTCTATGTGATATTAAAGATTTGGGTGGCATAGTAGTAAAAAAGCAAAGTTTTTTTGGTGATATGTATATAAGAATTGGGTGGTATGTATGTAAATGCCCCTCATATTATTAATATTTATAAGCTAATGATTATTTTTTCCTGGTTTACCCCTGCATGCCTTTGACTATGCAATTGATGTTAAAATTAGTTTCACATGTTTCTTTTTGTTTAGTTTTGCTTTTATGCGTGCAAATAAGCATGAAATAAACTATAATATTGTATGAGCTAGAGGTAATTTTTTTCTTTTATGAATTTAAATAGGAGGGGATGGTATCTAGTCAAGTTAATGTGAGCTAACGTTGGATTCCAAGTCAATTTTAGAGTTATATCTTGCCGTCTTTTAATTTTATTAATATTTTTTAAATTTCTAAATAGGATCACATGCACACACAGGAGAGAGTCATGTTCGAAGCAAAGCAAATATATTTTGACTCCATTAAAATTCGAGTGATCATCGACAAGTTTCGACGTTTGAACAAAATTGACAAGCTAGGTGAATTCCTACCTTTACAAGGAGAAATGCTCTTCTACCTCCCACAACCACACTGGAAGATGACTTTATCCTCCCATGTCATTAAGTCTACTTGTTGAAGGAATTCCATACGTATCCCCATAAAAAAAACCTTCAGATTGCTTGCTCTACCAGAGCACTAGGTAGATTGATTAAATTGATCTCAAGTTGAACTAGTTTTGGGTTGGATTGATCAATCTTGATCAAAGCCAAATATTGCTTTCTAACTTGATCCAAGTTCAATTCGAGCCAAACATAGCCAACATACATGTATACACTCCCCCACATTACTTTTTTATCCTATCTCGAGATATCTCGATCCAGTTCAGGATTTGCTCAAGCAAGCTAATTTTTTAGGGATTTTTAAAGCAAATTCAAGTTTCCATGAGGTTGTTGTCTGTGTTCTTCACTTGACCGAGCATCATCCCACAATAAGAACTCTAGGAAAACATAAATATTAGTATTTTTCAAGTTAGCTTACAGACCTCAACAAGAACTCTTAGAATTTTCTTGAATCTCATTATTGCTTTGTCTCCTCAGAATTGTGTTAGGGATATCATGAGGCAAGCACGTGATGCCGAAATTCCCACTGTTATTGATGGGGTATGTCTGCAATTACTGATTTAACATTCTCAACCATCTGTTGCTCATAATTCTTAGTAGTCATAGTTTCATATACTTTCTTGTTTCACAGGATGGTCTTTTTTTAGTCACAAACAACATTGATCTAATTAAGGGGAATTCTTTGGCTGTTTTAACACCAAATGTCAACGAGTACAAACGCCTGGTTGAAAAAGTCCTACAATGCGAAGTAAATGATAAAGATTCTAGCAAAGAGTTGGCATCTCTTGCCAGAAGGTGATCATTTTTTTTTCTGCATTTTCTATTATTTTTTCACTAAATTAGGAAATAAATCTTACATTGATTTTCTGTATTGTCAGCATTGGTGGAGTAACTATCTTAAGAAAAGGAAAAGCAGATCTTATTAGTGATGGTGTAACTGGTAAATATGCTGTTCTGAATTGATCTTTCAATATGAATGCACTTATATATCTCTTCATGGGTTAACTATTGTGAAAGGAAGATTTACATACATACCACTGTATATAACCTACTATTGAAAGACTGGTCATCTCTCTATCGGAAAATCCCTCAGCATCATCTAACTCCTTTTACAAGATCCTCCCGAATTGTATGAGTTCACAAATCATATGGGATTTCAGGTTTCAAAAGAATTCAACACACTCACTACTTTTGTATTTATATATTTAACACCTAACTTCTATTTTTACATATATGCCACCTTATTTGTGCATGAAAAAGGTGTATTTCACTTTCTAAATGTTAAAATAATGGTATTATTGATGTGATATGAAAATTTGGGTGGTAGAAATGTAAAAAATGCAAAATTTAGGTGTTATATATGTAAATACATGAGAATTGGTTAGTATGTATGTAAATGCCCCATTTTTAAATATAGTACTTATCTATGCTGCTTATTTGGCCAACTCATTGTACCTATTTATTGAGGTTAGTTTTGTGGATGTTTTCTATGATAAAAGTTAATCAGGTGAGCATTTTCGGATCCCCTAGACGTTGTGGCGGACAAGGCGATATACTTTCTGGGAGGTAGGTTATTTCAAAGGGAGATTTACATACATAACACTCCATTCCTATGTAGTTTACATGTCTATCACCTAAACATCAATTTGTACATATATGCCAACTTACCTATGCATGAAAAGGTATGCAAGCCACCTTGGTATAGTGGTTGAGAGTTTTGTCCATCAATCAGGATGTCTTGGGTTCAAGGCCTTCTACCTGCGGTGTGCATACGTTTGGTGTGTGTGTGTAAAAAAATTTAAAAAAAAAAAAAAAAAAAAAAAAAAACTTATGCATTAAAAGGTGTTTTTCCCTTTTTAAAAGTTGAAATAAATAGTGTTATTTTTATGTGATGTGAAAGATTTATCTGGTATAAATGTAAAAGGTAAACTTTAGGTGTTTGGATATGTTAATACATAAGAATTAGTTGGTATGTATGTAAATGCCCCTATTTCAGACATTCAATTATTTGGTTCATCTGCCTGCTCTATGATAATATCTGCCTCCATTTTACCTTATTTGGATTTTAAGTGCTACTTTTCTTTCATTAAAGCATTATATCATCCTGTCCTCTTTTTATTTCCATACCCTTCCTTTTTTTCTAATCATAATATACAATTTGCAAGAAGATAAAATATCAAATGTCTCTATGTTCTTAGGGATAATTTATCATATTTTGAGCAGTTGTGATTGAATTTATCAAGATTGAAATGATTTTGAAAAAATGAGTGGATCTTAATTCCAACAACCAAAAGTAGGTTAATGATTGGGATTTGTTACTCTATGCTTTAATTGTGCTTTAAGTGTCACACCCCGGGTCTCAAAGACGGTATACCCCGACAACACAGAACATGATGAAAAGAATTGAATATGTTTTATATTCTTAAAAGTAAAAAAAAAATATGTAAGTAATGATAAAAAGAATAAGAAAAATTCAAAATTTTATTCCATAAATAATAGTACAACCAATACAACTAGAAGAAACTAAAATGAAAATACTAAAACAACTACCCAAACCCAGAAAGAAAATACAATAACTCATACGAAATTGGAAATATACTAATAGAAAATCTAAATCTGGAAAGTCTGCTCTGGTGGAGATGACTCGATAAGTGGTGGAGTGAAACCTGTCATATAAAAATATCAATGGGTGAGTTTGAAAACCAAATTCAGTAAATAACTATTATTTATTAAAACATAAATGGTAAAGAAAATAAGGTTTGCAGTACGACCTTAAATATGGACAATTTAGTATGTTTATAAAAGAATTTGTAAGGACTATCAAATGCTCATAATCATGAATAAAAATTACTTGAACACATGCACATTTTTTTAAAAAATTACATTTTACAATATCAAGTAATACGGTTCAGATATGAATAATAAATCATTTTACACTACCTAATAATATACAAATATTTATGTGTGTGTGTGTGTGCGTGTGTGTGTGTGTGTGTGTGTGTGTGTGTGTGTTTATATATAGTCGGTTTACTACGACAAAATTCACTGAATTCTCTGAAGGATCTGTCGATCCGACTAGCTATAACAAAAGATTTTAATACCGACATAATAATGTTATAATATTGGTTATATTTCATGCATCACAATCAATATGATAATATAACTACAAAATGTCCACTAATATTTATAACAATTATGAAACCAAATTAATGAGATTTGCCACATCAAATATAAGAAATAATTAATAAATATTAAAATCATGAAGGGTGAAAAATAAAAATGAGGCCGAGCAGGAATAAAACAAGCCTAATTACCCATTAAGGTCATTTTGAGGAAAAATAGAAACTATTGCAATTATGTGAATAAGATTTGAAAGGTACTAATTCACAACCCTAAAATTAGCTAGAAATATTATACAATTAGCAATGTCAACACCCATAACTAGAAAGGATACCCATAATAAAGAACAGTTGCTTACCTCGAGGCGGCAAACATGATACTTCTATGAATTTGACCGTTTGACTATCGATCTTACATCATCAATTAGAAAGTAAGATTAATCATGCAGTTATTACTTAGGTATAATCTAAGCGACATTCATTATTATGATTATTATTACTATCATTATTGCTCTTACTTCATTATTATTATTATTATTAAAAGTAAGAACTTATGAACCAAACTAAACTTTCACTAACAATTAAAACAATAATTTAGTTTTGTTATATTTTGATAAGTGGAAAAATAAATTTTTGAATAAATTTTATTAAGTAAACATAATAGCCAATAAAAATATCTTTTAATTATTCGTTTCTTAAATCTTGTTCCTCCTTTGTCATGAATCTCGTTTTAGATAAGCTGAAGTGCGCGAGAGGGAGGAAAGCAAGGATTACCTTTCTCAACAGTTTCAGGTAGGAGGGAGTTTCGGCGGGCTTTGTAAGTTTTGATCCCGTAGTTTCCTTCTCTGTTAACTCTAAACGCGACACTATTGCGCGTGGTTCGGTCACGAAGGCGATGTTTTTGAGCAAAATCGGGAGAGAGGAAGAGAGAAGGGAGATCGAAGGGCTTCAATAGAGGGCAGTAAGAGGAGTTGAGGAGTTGTTCATGCCCTAACCCAAGCTTGACTCTTATAGCACAGAGAGGCGATGCGATCGAGCAAATTAGGAAGGCGGCAGATGAGCGGGAGAGGAAGAAAAAGGAATAATCACATTTTGGGAAGTCGGTGAGGCTATGAGCAAGTTAGGAAAGTTATCAATGGTGTGATAACAGGGAAAATAGCGAGAAGGAGAAGGTACATTTCGGTTCTTACATTAATTGTATCACTAGGAATAATTTAGAATAATTTTGCCAGTAGTGATGCTATGTTATTTTGTACTTACACTTTTATTGCACTTCCAACATTTTGTAAACTTAAATTTCCTGAAGTTAGTTTTTTTATGTTTTATTAGATGAACTTCATAGTTTCTTTAATGCATAGGCCCAAGTTTTCTTACTTTGATTGTGGTATTATGCTTTTTTATTGTACATGACATCAATTTTTCTTTGATTATTCTATATTGATATTGCTAAAGTTTTTTCCTTGCTCTCATACATGGTGGCAGTGTGGCAGTATTCTCGTCTTGGGCGCGCCATCATCTTTCCACACAAAAAAATGAAAGTAGCTTGCAAAGGTGTACATAAATTTTCTCCTATATATCTGTGCATTTAATTTACAATATTTGTGTATAATGAAGAGTTAAAAATACAGGCATTAAACAGGTAGATCTGATGTTATATAGATTGTAGTTGTTCAAAAATAAATTATTAAAAATAGATTTAACTACTCAGACAACACCCAATAGTATATAAAAATTCTCTTTTCATATTAATGGTTTTTTATTTACATTATTATAAGGAACTGAAACTGTGTTTATTAGAAGAAGCATGAGTAGATTTAAGGTTATATGAATAACAGTTCTTCAAAATGATTTGCTAATAATAGATTTAACTCCTCTGACTCACTCGTTAAAGTGACACATAAAGGTCTGGCATAATTTTTCTAACTTCATATCTATGACTTTTGGTTTACAATATTTATTTACAACAAAGATTAAGAAAATACATTAGATGAGTAGATCTAAGGTTGAAACAGATTCAACTCCTCAAACATCACGCAATAAAGTGGCATACAAAGATGTGTACGAGCTTTCTCCTATCATATCACTGACTTTTCTTGGTAGATGAGTGGTGAGTGGATATATGTTTATATTGTGGGTAGTTATTCAAAATGATTCATTAAGTCATTTTACAAAGCTCAGTTGAAGAGGTATGCAAAAGTATGCACATAAAATTTTTCCTATCATATTTTTGGCTATCACATTAAACGTCGACCATCTAATGCTCAGATTAGGATAATAGATGTTTTAGATTCGACTTATGTTAAGAAAGGCAGAGGTAGATCTAGCTAGACTTGGCCTTATTGTATAAAAATTGATCTTAATTTATTAGAACTAAATGAAAATATGACAATAAATAGGATGCAATGGAGAAAAAGGATTCATGTAGCCGACCCCACGTAGTTGGATTAAAGCTTTGTTGTTGTTGTTGTTGTATTCGTGGCTATCACGATGGCTTTTAATTGACAATATTTATGTACAATGAAGGTTGATTTACAGCATTTTATGGTATTGAGCTAATATTAAAGATAGTTGATTTACAGCATTTTACGAATAAATTTCTGGCAAACTCTTTTATTTTGCAGTTCATTGAATCCAATGGTTCTTGCCAGCATATCAGGCTCTGCGCTGCTTAGAAAAGCAGCTTCTCTTGCTTTTGAAAACAAGAAGAGATCAACCCTTACTACTGATATCATTGAATGTCTGGGAAAAAGGTATTTATCCCATTTTTTTTTAATATGGGCTGAAATTGTCCTACTGAGAATTATTTTAGCCTAAGTTTAAAGGGTGGGGATTAATTTGGCATTTTTATATATTTTAAGACAAATAATCCCATGCAAACAGCTTTGGGACCATTTTGGTACTTGTTTATTTTTACTTTTTTCATTGGCTTCTCTCCTATGCACTGTAATTACTTTCTTTACTTTTTATTGTTACAGTTTGGAAGATATAGTCCCTGCATATTGATGCAGTTATAGCATGTCAAAAGCTATAGAGATTGGAGACTTGAACCTCTGCTGGTTTTGCATCAATTCTTTGGTAATACTGTTATATGATCTTTTTTGGTTAGAATGTTGAGAATAATGGCATATGGTATCTTGGAGTGATCAAACAATGAAGATTTATGTAATGATGATTCTCTCATGGGCTCGATTTGAATCATTAACATCTCTACCTCATCGGGTGCAAGCTGATACTCCTTTTTTGATAGGGGTGCGCATTATTTGGTCAAAATCAAAAAATTGAACCGAACATATTAAGTTTGGTTGATTTGTTTTAATTTCAAAAATGAATTTTGGTTCTTAGTTTTTAAAACTTTAATATTCGGTTTTCAGTTTGGTTTTAATTTCCATTCAATCAAACAAACTGAAAGATTGACATTTCATTATTTTTTTACTATATTTTAAATTCATGTCAAATCTACTAAAAAAATAAATTTTTTATTATATGCAATATTTAATTGAAATAAATAAAGGATTCATGAAATTAAATCAATATTATGTAAATAAGATAATGTAAATTGTAATGCTCGTTTTTAGCCAAACTTCAATAAACAATTAAACTTTAATTAAACTTCAATTCGATCAATTTGATTATATCAAAATTTAGGTTTATTCAGTTTTTGGATACTGGATTTTGGTTGCAATTGGTTTGACCAATTTTAAAACTAATCCATCCAAACTAATTGTATTGCTCATGTCTTCATCTTCTTCCTACTCAATGAAGGATATCATGCTTCTGTTTAGGCAATTTGATACAATGTGCTCAAAATTGTGATACTTGAAGCACTTTTTATGTTGGGATGAATTTAGGAGTAGTGGTGGTCCACATTTTTTCCACTTTATGATTTTTTTTTTCCGGCAGGATTAGCTTAGGTGATCATTGGGTGTACTGTTGTTCTCAGTTCCTCTGGTTGAACTTTGTTTGGATGTTGGTGAGGACTTGATACTGCTTTGTTATCCCTCCACATTCAGGGCTAGAGTCGGGACATCCTGTCATGTTCAAAAAGACTGTAACTATATCACTTTACCAATGGACAAACTCAGTCTCTTCAAATATTGAGCTACTATGTCTCCTCTAGCTTCACTAGCTCATACTTTAACATAAGCAGCTCTAACTTAGATGTATACCCTACTACAATACCCCACTGATGTAAATGGTGAGCCTAAAAAACATATTTTGTCTGTAAAGGATGTTCAATACTTGTGTTGCATCTTTTTCATCTTAGACTAGGTTGTTATTTTAGCCAACCAGCCTAATTTTATCTTTATGTTCTTTAAGGCTGCAACTTGATGTTGTAGTTGGTTTCTCGTTTACAACACCAAGTCTTCCAAACTTCTTCAAGTTGAGGATTAGAGATAAATCCAAAAGGATAATTAGGTCTAAAGTTGGAGAAACTGCCATCTTGATTGTTCCAGTTTCCTAGGGTATTTTATTTGTTATTAACTCAATAATTATTTTCTACTTTTTGGTTGTTATTCCAACTAAAATTAAGATGATTTTTCTAACCAAAATTCTATCGGTTTTAATAAGCATTATTGGGTGTGTTATCGATTACATTTCAGGACTCCGCAGGCACAACACTCGGATCACCAAACCGTCCATAAGAATTTTCAGCATTCATTAGTGCTCCTAGTGTTGAATTCAAACTTAAATTATCTATCTTCTGAGATACAACAACTACATATGTAGTTAAGATTGACAACATATGTGATTTGGAATCTCTCCGAATAACTTTGTAAGTTTTGTGAATTTTCTAATAATATTTAATGATTTTTTTTCAATTTTAAGGTCAAACATTTCTAGTTCAACAGAGAAAGCCCTATGCATATGCTAGTAAACCCTAAACTAATAGATAAATGATCATAGTTTATTGAAAATACAATAATGCAAGAACATGTGTAGAAAATAGATACAAGAAATCACAAAGCATAATTTTTTTTTGGAATTTTCTAACACGTTAACTAGCAATAAAATGTGATGCAACAAGTTTTAAGTCTAAACTCTAAGTGTTCAACTAAAATCATTCTATAATAAAAATTAGCATTTTTCCCCGGCAACAACACAAATAACTTGATGCCCTAAATATTGTGAAGCACCAACAATCATACTAGTATAGATGTCAATCAAGTGGTATGCAAATTTGAGTCAATGAATCAATCCCATGATGACCAAGTTAACTCTCCAAAATAGAAGAAGTTCTAGTCTATTTGTTTTAATTCTAGCTTGAAGAATTAAAAGTTGGTGGATTTTTTAGAGTGAGTAAAACTAATGTTTGCAAAAAATTGAAACCTACTAATTAAGTTTTAGGGTTTTAATCAAGTGAAGAAACCTCTTTTGAATTTGGCCTAGTAATCTAGCCCTATCCAAGAGACTCCAATGTTATTAGCTACCATGAACGACCATATTCTTTGGCCGCTTTAAGTGATCTTAAGAAATATTTGTATTCCATATTACAGTTATTTCTCTAAATATGCAAAAACTCCTATACTTTCATTTTTCCCTACGTGGTTGCACTATTCTAGTAGCAGTATTTATGTTCTCCTAAAATAACATACTTTAATCTAATAGTTTCACTAGCCTACTCCGTAGTACTAGATCACAATTCATTTTAACAATCTAAATAGTTAATTCTGACACAAAGTACGTGCAAAAGGTTAAAACATCAACGTGCTACTATAGAATGTTCAATCACAATTCAAGGATAAGACTAAATTGCATTGATTACAAATTCAAGTGAGTGAAATATTTAGTTCCTACTCATTTTAAGAAAAAGAAAAATTTATTAAAATCCAGAGAAAAAGTTTACACAATGAAAAACAATCATACCCAAAATTATTCTTCTTTTGCTCCACTTTGAATCTTCTTCATACAATAAAGCTTCAATTTGTTTTGCTTCCACACATGCAAGAAAGTAAACATACTTACTAAACACACTAAAATATTCACACACACACACACACCCCCCTCACTTAAGTCTCTACTACATCTCTTCTTCAAGTGTCGAAAGTTTCTAAGAGATCTCCAAGTCTAAAACTGTGGAAGAAGTTTGAATGCAATAGCCCCGTTCTAAAAAATTTTCCCCAAACCTTCTGCTTCCGCCAATCTGAGCCCTTGCTAGCAAAATAATGTGAATTGAGACATCTGAACCGTGATCTCGCATTTATGAGCGCCTAGATGCCCATAACTAGCTCCCGAGCGCCTATTGCTCTATTTTTGAGTTCTTGGTCGCCCACCTGGGTCTCTTGATCCGGGCTCCCAGGCGCCCAAGTCTGGCGCATGGGCCCATGTCCAGCTTAATTCAACCAGTTTTTTTATTCATTTTCATCTTCTTCGCTCCCTGAGTTGCGTAATCACATTTACACTACATATACAACTACAAATATCATATAAAAGAATAAAAATGACAAATAATATAAAAGTACCAAAAAAAATTTATGCACATTTGACACACATCAACAAGGGTGATAAAACCTTAAAAATCTAGGGCTTGTCGGGCTCTGATTCCAGATGATACCATTCTAGGGCTTCAAAAGCTATTAAGAAAATGGTTTTTGCAAGAAGATGGTTGTGGAATGACAAGGGAATGATAATATGTGAGTTTAACGGAGTTCACACAAGATCAACATCTATCAATCGCTATCTAGGCTAAAAGCAAAAAAACAAAAGCTCCAAATAAGCGACGTCTGGGCAGCATCGAGGTTCCACCACCGATTTTTGAACAAGCTACAGATACATCACTTCCAAAAAGAAAATGATAAAATATTCCAAAGAGCACAAAACATAGAAAAATCTCTCATTTTCAAAAAAACAACAAAACTAAAAAAAGCCAAACCACAACATCTATGAAACTCTCCTAATAAAAAATAATCTAATTAGAAAATACAAAATCATAAAAATAAATACTAGAATTGATTCTGGATTGCATCCTGTGCAGAAGGTCACCCATGATTGCAGACAACTCCGCGATTCCACGGGTAAACACACAATCCGATCCAACTTTACAATTCATCATGTTCATTAATTTTTTTGTTATGAGCCGTCAGCCACCCTTATGTGTCTAACCACTCGATCATGTGCTACAAGGGAGATCCACTCAGGCGGGCTCGAATCCGTGAACTGAGGGGACTTAAAACTCACCAATATCTCTCAATACGAATGTTTAGGTGCCAAACATATAAATACAAAAGAATTGTGTGCTGTGTACGTAAATGCTCCCCAGTAATAGCTTGTCCATGTTCAAGCCACACCAAGAAGCAGAGGCTGCTGGCTGCTACCTCCACCATCACCCCATCCCTTCTCCTTCCACAACCTCTCCACCTCCTCAAACGTCAAACCCTTCGTCTCCGGTACAACCTCGTACACAAACACAAATGCCATCACTGCAATCCCAGCAATAATCAGGAAAGTCCCGCCTGTTCCCACGAGCGACACCACCGACAGGAAGAACTGCGCGACGATCAGATTCGATATCCAGTTCACAGTTGCCGACATTCCTCCGCAAACTCCCCGATACGCCTCCGGGTAGATCTCCGAGTTCACCGCCCATGGAACCGGACCCATGCCGGGCGCGAAGAAGACGATGTACAGAGCCAGACCGACCACCGCAAGCCATCCATGGCTGGCTCCACAGCAGCCATGGAGCGAGCTTCTCACGCCAAATGACTGGAGAAAAAACGCTCCTGCGATCATGAGAAGGGAGATGAAGACGCCCACGAGGCTGGTCAGAGCTAACCGGCGTCGGCCGCAGCGATCGATCAGGTGGATTCCAACGATGGTGCCGGCGGCATTCATGGCCGCAATGATGAGGGAGAGCAGTAGGGCGAGCTGGTTGGAGGAGAAGCCTGCCATTTGGACGATGGTGGGACTGTAGTACATTACTGTGTTGATTCCTGTGAATTGCTGAAATGCCTGCATACAAGTTTGGAAGTTGTCAAAACTGTCCCGACTCTTTTGGAAGTAAAAAATATTACATAGGAGGTATTCTAATAAATTGCAAGACATGTCCGGAGGAGGTAGATCATACATTAAAGTATAGAATTTTTCTTTATTTAGTGGTCTATCGTGTGACGTGACACAATTTCATTGGAGTCCTGATGCATTTCTGTACGAGAACAACTGATGTAATATTTTTTTTTCCTTTGAAAGCGTCTAATACATTTCTACATCAAAACTCATGATGTAATATTTTTTTTCCTTTGAAAGCGTCTAATTTTTAGGAATTGTGGACAAGACAAGTGAGGTGTGGATAGGTGCGGATTTAGTGATATTATGATGATATTATAGTGATTATTCACCGCAATCCTATCTAATAACATCATCCGCACATGCAGATACTTCGGGTAATATTTACTCCTATTTTAGTCCCAAAGTTTCTAGAAGTGATAATTTAATATCCAGCTCATAGTCCCTAAGGAGGATTATTTTAGCTCACATAGCCACATTAAAATAATCCAAGGGTAAAGTTTACATTTTTATAAACTTTGAGATTAAAATGATCAAATGTATATAGTTGGGGGATTATTTTAGCACTTTACTCTTTTAATATTGTAGGATGCAGATAAAGAACATTAGCATGTTAAACAAACAATTTGAGTGAAATTTAAAGTGACTCGTATGAAGATCGAGATCAATTTCCCTTAAGATACACTCACAATAAAATAAGAGAAAAGAAAATTTACTTACCTACCACTCAATTCTATGTATTTATATATCTAATACTTAAACTTCAATTTTTTACATATATATATATATACCACCTTATCTATGCACACGAAAAGATGTATTTCACTTTATGAAAGTAAAAAATGATGATATTTTTTATTTGAAATCAAAGATTTAAGTGGTATAAAAAAAAATTAAGTTTAGGTGTTAGATATGTAAATTCTTGGGAATTGAGAAGAAAATAAGTAAGTTTGAAAGTTAAGGGTCATTCACATACATACCACCCAATTCATATGTATTTACATATCAAACACTTGAAACTCTGCTTTTCACATTTACACCACTCAGAATCTTTCACATCACATCAAAAACTCCATCATTCGCCTTTTAAAAAGAGAAATACACATTTTCATGCATATATAGGTGCTAGCTATGTATGTAAAGTTGAAGTTTAGGTGTTAGATATGTAAATACATAGGAATTGAGTGGTATGTATGTAAATCATTCTCACTTTTTACTCAAATTCTGAAATCCGAAGAACCAAAATAAATTGGAAGAGACTCATAAGCAATCATCATTTACCTGAAGACCAGCTCCTGCAAAAAATGCATGCCTCATTTCCTTGGATCTAAAAACATCGAAGTAGCTAACAGTCTGATTGGAGCACAGATCTTCAGTCGAAGCACTGGCAAGCAAATCTATCTCCTCCTCCAAACGATCAGAATCATAAATTTTCGAAAGCACAGAAATAGCCTGAACCTTCTCCTTCTGCAAATGGGCTAAAATGGAGAGTTTAAGCACTCATTCATATAAAGCAGAAGGGAAATTTACAAACATACCAAACCATTCTTGCGTATCTACATTTCTAAAACCCAAAATTTGATATTTACAATTCTAACATCTTGATGTCGTAAACTTTTGCATGAAAAGGTTTAATTCACTTTTAAAAAGATGGTGATGGCGGTGTTTTTGATGTGATGTTAAAGATTTGAGTGGTACGCATGTAATTATGAATATATATAAGAATTATGTGGTATGTATGTAAATGCTCCAAAGCAGGAAACAACGAAGCTCTTCTTCGAGAGTGAAATACCTTCGAGTAAAGCCACCGAGGCGACTCAGGCAAACAAAGCATCAAACAGAACTGGAGAATAGCAGGCACGGCAGCAACACCAAGCATCCAACGCCACGTACCATCAACCTGTTAACATGCATAAATTGAAGCAGAAATTTACATACACACACAATTCTTACATACTTACATATCTCACACCTAAACTTCCATATTCACGCACATAGCACTTTGATGCTTTAAATCTATACATGAAAATGTGTATTACACTTTTAAACAGTGGTAAGGTTGCTGTGTGTGTAAATATGAAAGTTTTGGTGTTAGATATGTAAATACATAAGAATTATGTGCTATGTATGTAAATGCACCAAAAGTTGCAGCCTTTGAAAAGTGGAGCATTCACACTGTAGATTTACTGAAGAATGTAAGGGAGAAAAAAAATCAGAATACTAAACAGTATTGACAGATTATTATAGATGCCAAAACATGCTGACATAATGAATTTCTTCATCTTTCATTTCTTGTAATTACAAAAGTTGCAGCCTTTGAAAAGTCGAGCAATCACACTTATCAAAAACATAAATTTTGCGACTTAAAACGAACAAATCAGAAAAATGATTGCTGTTTTTTAGTTGTTTTACAGCTTCATAATCTTGAGTTCTGAATTCTGTTAAAATCGTCTTTAAATTTGTTGCTAAAATATGTCAGCAAACTAAACATCTAAAATGTGTTAGAAACATGATGTAAAATTGAGTGTTAGTGAACCAAATAGCCTCTAAATCAAAACTTCCGGCATTCAGAATCACCTTTGAACTCTTTCAAGTATAGGCTAAGAATCAAAATGTATAACTCCTTAAAGAGATCCTCTTTAGTCAACACATTAAACCACTTTCAGCTCACAAAGTTAAACTAAGCAACAACTACTTTTTCAAACTATAAAACACTTTGGGTGATAGATGCAAGGAAGATTTACATATATACCACTCAATTCTTATGTACTTACTATCTAACATCCAAATTTCATTTTTTACATATATGCCACCTTACTCACGCATAAAAAGTTGTATTACCTCAGAAAAAAAAGTTGGAAATTTACATATGTGACACACAATTCTTATATATTTACATATCTCACACCTATACTTTCATATTTACATATATAGTGCATTGGTGCTTTAAACTTATTCATGAAAAGGTGTATTTGACTTTTAATAAGTGATAACAGTGCTATTTTTAATGTGATATCAAAGATTCAAGTGCTATGTTTGCAAATATAAAAATTTAGGCGTGGGATATGTACATACATAAGAATTGTGTGCAACATGTGAAATCAGATCAAAGAATGCAAGGTGAATGTTACCTCAGTGAAAGCAAGGTTTACAACATATGATAGAAATTGCCCGCCGGTAATCATAAGTACATTTGTGCTCACTAATCCTCCTCTAATTTCCGAAGGAGATGCTTCCGCAATATAAAGCGGCGAAGTTACAGAAGCAACTCCAACACCAAGGCCAACAAGAAGCCTCCCAACTATGAGGATAGAAGGAAACGGGGCAAGACCCATAACCAGAGAACCAATTATAAACATGACATCGGCGAGAAGGGTGGCTCTCTTTCTCCCATAAACATCATTGATCCACCCACCAGCTGCAGAACCAATCATCGCTCCAAACAATGCCACACTTACAATTGTTTCCTATAAATCACACAATCATCGAATAATTCAATTCGAATATTGCACTTGGAAATCATGGAATGTTTGAGATAGAATTCAATTTACACCTGTAAGAAACTGCTATCATTAACCTCCTTAAATTCGTCCTTGATATAGAGGAGAGCCCCAGATACAACTCCTGATTATCAAAAACAATAAAGAAGACTTACATACATGCCATTCAGCTCCTATGTATTTACATACAGAACATCTAAAGTTCAATTTTTACATGTATGCTACTTGTGTATTAAAGGTATATTTCACTTTTTAAAATGTTAAAAATAGTGGTATTTTGGATGCTAGACATGTAAATACACAGGAATCCAGCGTTATGCAAGTAAATGTCCCAAACAACAAACATAACTGTCAGATTATACAATTATAAAACACCAGATTCCGATACCTTTGGTATTGGGATGTGGCTAAGTTTATGCCATATGCTCATGATTTCAAGTGTTGTAAGCTTTTAAGCAGTGCAGAGAAATTTACTAGATAAATAGAACTTACTCATTAGATATTTAATGATTTAGTTAAATTGCCTAATGGTTTAGTCATATAGAAGGTAATTGATGATTGTAAGGGCGTGCATTATTTGGTCTAAACTGAAAAACCAAACCGAGCAAATTTGGTTAGTTTTGTTTGGTTTCAAAAAACGCATTTTCAATTTTGATTTTTAAAACTTCAATATTCGGTTTTCGGTTAATGGTTAGCTTTTAATTTTAATTTAAACTAAACAAACTGAAAAACCAAAAATTCAATATTAAATGGAAGATTAATGAAATAAAAATCAATATTATATATGTAAGATGTCGAAGCCACGATGCTTGTTCATAACCAAACTCCAACTGACAATTAAATTTTTGGTTTGTTCATGAGCGAACCTTTTAAACTGAATTAAATTTCGGTACGGTCGGTTTGTTTTTATCAAAATGTTGAATGGCTCTGTTTTTCGGATATCCGATTTTGGTTACAATCGGATTGACCAATTTGAAAACTGATCCATTAAAACGATAGAATGCTCACCCTTTGATGAGCATGAAATTAAGCACATAAGTGGTAAAATTAGCTCCATCCTGACACAATTTATCAAGATATACTAAAAAGTTTTTTTTTTTTCTTAACAAAATTAAGTAGGATAAAGAAAGCATCACTGAGTCAAATGGCTTTAAAATTAGAAACCTATTTAAATCATTTCACCACCCAAAATCTGTTTGGTAGGCTACTTTTAATAGAATTTACGTGATTGTTTAACGTAAATCCAACCAAATGTCATTTCTCACTCAGATAAATCTGAAGCTATGTTAAATCCAATTTTTTCGGATCTAGTCCATTCTATGACGTAAATCCGTTTTTATTAAATTCAATTATTACTTGGATTTAAGGGATTTAGCTTAGGAAGAAAATACTTCAAAGAGATTTATGACAAACACATCAAATGAATTTAATTAGATTTAATCCTAATTGAACCAAACATTATTTCAGATTTAACAATATATAGATGTTGTGAGATATATACTTGCTGGCATAGAAATGAGACGAAAAAAGAACACAAGCAAACACAGATCGTTTACGTGGTTCGATCCAACTGGATCTACGTCCACGAAAGGGAATCAATCAAATATTTCACTAAGGCAAAAGAAATGGAGAATACATAGCTTATACATAGAGATGAGCCCTCATCTTCCTTCTATGGCCTTCCTCTCAAGCGACACCTTGATACAAGGCCTCAAGATGCTCTCCTCCTCTCTAACTCTATAGTTATTCCTCCTCTTTTGTGGTAGCTTAAGATCTCTTCTCCCTTTCCTCTCCTAAGCCTCACACCCTTAAGATTTCTTCCCTTGCTCTCATATGCCTCACACCCTCTCTATTTATAGAAGCAAGAGAGTGGTAGGTGGGAGGTAGGTGGGTGGTAGGTGGCCGGTAGGTGGCCGGTAGGTGAACGGTAGGTGAGATGTGGTAGGTGGCGGTGCCACATTACAAAATTGCCCTTTTACCTTAGTTCATTAATTGGGGGTCAAAATAACAATAGATTTAATAAATCTGGATTCACTAAATCCTATTTAACTTAAATCCTACTTGCAGCCTTAAAAGGCTCAGAAGAAAAACATCAAAATGTAATCATTAACAAACCCCAAGAACAGCCGATGCAGCCCCATCAACAGATCTTCCAATTTTCAATGTTTCCATCACAGCAACAGCGGCTATAATCAATCATTGCTAAACATCTTAAACGATAAAGACACCAAAAACTGCTTCATGGAATAGAATCGAATCAAACAAGTAAGAATCCATACCAGTATCATAGCCGAAGAGAAGGCCGCCGATGCCGGAAGTAGCTGCGAGCCTGAGCACATAACGATTGCCGAAGTAGCTAATATTCCTCTTCGTTGGCGGGTTCAACATGACGGAACACCCCGACATCGATTCGATCGTCATCTCATAACCCTACTACAAAATCTCCTCATTAAACAAGATACTATAATTACTTAACGAAATGAGCAGGAGATCGAGAACCCCCGCAACCCAAATTGGCCGGCGAGCACGGGGATGAAGAAGAGGAGACGTGAGAAGCCAGAACAGGTAAGAAGGAATTTTTGCCGCGTAGAACTTTTTCGAAGACGACAAGCATTTTGTTTAAAAATAACTTAAATTTCATGTGGTTGAGGTGAGTAAGTCCAATTTATTTTTGACCTTTCAAATCTAACTCATCCTATTAATATTTTCTTATTGCACATAAAAAAAAAGATGTCAAAAATCGTCCTAACGAGACTTAACCGTCCACAAGAGAAGAATATGACGTATGCTGACCCATACTAGAAGATCGTGAGACTCACTTGACCGAACAAACAAAGTCATATGATCTAAGCCAACTAGACCAAAATCGACCGAGCTATGAGACAAACAAGAAGATGACCGAATGATCCATGCACATGCCATCAGATCGAAAACACGAAAAAAAAGCTTCCTAAGGCAAACACTACAGGAAAGTTGATTATATGTGATAGCTTAACTTATAGTAAAGTCGATCCAAAGAAAGATTCAGTTTCACAAATGACCTCTAACCATCTCATGGAGACTCCAAAAACTCCTCACCAGGGATCGAAGATAGTCAACCAAACAAGATCAATCGACCAAACACTACCGACCAAGTTGCCATGTCGACCTGAATCCAACTAAGTTTGGCAAGTCAAGCCAGAAAACAACTGAATCATAAGTGCATACATATAAAATATTAGAAAAACCCAACACTAACCTCTTCTAAATGGGGACAAAAATGTAATATCACCATTGTACTATGTCCTCTATAAATATGGAAAATATTTTTTTGAAGAAAACACTTTTCCTCACTGTTCATTACTTTCTCTCTCTCCCACTCTTTATTTTCTCTCTATTCTTTGGGTATGGTTCACAGACAATTTTGTATTCAACATCTTGAAAAGTGCAATGAATATGAATCGTGTCACCAATAAGAAGAGGAAACATGCAAAGAGAATGACCTCACAATAGGAAGACTGATGACAATGTGGAGTGCACCCTAAGAAGATGTGATCCAGTAGATCCAATATATGAAGGATCATATGCTAGAAAAGATTAGACGTGCTAAATAAGGAGCATGAACATAAACACGGATAGGATGTTTTGACACCTAACGACATAAGTGTCCCTTTGACCTTGGAAAAGGAGGATGAAACCATTAGCTTGATAGTGTTAGTTCCACATCAATCGACAAGAGTCAGAATGCATTCTCTTAGTAGATATTTGATGTCGAGCCACCCTATATTCTGACGCTTTAATGTTATAAGGGAAGAATGGACCCAGCTAATCAAATCACTTCCTTTGAGTCGACTGTATGTCTACTCAAGATTAATGAAGCATTGAAATATCGACTTTTCTTTACCATGTCGAGGGATTCAACTCTCAATTGATTCAACAAACTATCGACAAGAATGATCACATCGTCATTCACAGATTTCAAGTGAATGTTCTTTGCGCAGTCCACTAATGCACAAAAACTCCAGAAGTGCTTGCATGCTCTCCTTCAGAAGGAAATGTTAGATGTTCTAGACTTAGAACCAATGGTCACAAATGTGTCTCTCACTCAAGGATTGAAAGAAAGATTTTTAGGTATGAACTGAGATTATAAAGACCGAAGACACTAGCCGAGTTTTCGGAACTAACTAACAACCACATCTCTGTAGAAGCACAACTCCCACCGCTTCATTCAAAAATGAGTAAAGCAATTATCACCCAACAAAGAGAGCCACCCATGGAGAAGGATGAAAACTTAGGTACAACCCTCACTATCTTACTCAAGCACGTTTTGAGGCTTCACAGAGACACTCGAATTACTAAGCAACCAACATGACTCATTATACGGAGAACAGAGTCTGATACACCAAGTGGCGATCAATTTGATACGAGAAGCGATCTCCACCTACTTATGAGATCCCTAGTGACACTCTGCTAAGAGTCTCGATGGCTAAGATAACAGAGTCATTCAAAATAAAGATAATTTCAAGAAGGTGACCCCGATGAAAGCTAGAGTGTATCTCTGGGAGCCAAAAAAGTACTAAGCATATCATCGAGAACTATTATGTCACTTAGGAGTTTCAACACCTCTGAAGCTTAATCGAAGATCTGGTCAAAGACGATAAGGTGAAGGAGTTTGTTGTGCACAGAGAAACTACCTAATGATAGTGAAAGACTCCTGTTGAAGAAATCACAAGCGAACCGATCCGGGCCCAGAAGATACATATAGTTGACATAATTCCTACCATCATTGCAGGGGATGGAGGAGAGTTGTCCCACCGAGCCAGGTTGAAGAGGCATGAGATGGGTGAATTATGTGCAACAACCCTGGTGTTGTGACACAACTCACATCCTCCAATCTCATTCACTAACACTGACCTGCCACCAAAGGGAAATCCTTACAATGACATTATCATCATTACCGCCTTAATCGCTAATTACCAAATTGGAAGCACACACGTTGACACTGGGTGCTCGGTGAATATTATCTTTAACTTGGTTTTTAATAATATGGGTTTTAGCACCTCCTTTATTTTGACCACACCTAGGCCACTCTATGGGTTCTCTAAAGAGAGGAAAGAAGCTCTAAGAACCCTCGCCATGCGAGTCATCCATGGAGAAGGTGAGAAGCAATTCACAAATGTGGTAGATTTTCTAATTGTTAATTCTCCATGTACCTACAACCTCATCTTCGGTTGCTCATTGCTCAACTCCTTCTGAGCCATCACCTCCACATACCATGTATCTATGAAGTTTCCGAGCCATGAGGAGGTGATCATTGTCTGAGGCGACTTGGAGTAGTCCCTCACGTACTATTTCAGTGCCATCTAAAGCATTCACTAGCATCCCCTTGACCTTAACATCCAACGAGGGGAAGGTTTCGAGATCAGTGAGACCACCTAGAATTTTGCATTATGTTCATAAAAAAATATTTAAGGCAATTCGTGACTACTTGATCAACATATAGCTTATTAATATGAGCACTATTATAATTTATGATATAACATGAAACATGTCATGTTTAGAAAACAACTTACCTCTATATAAGTAAAAATCATATTTTCCTAGTATTCATGATAGCCTAACACATTCTATCATGTTGTTATAAGGAAAAACAAGTTATCTCTATATAAGTAGCCTAAGACACTCTATCATGTTGTTATAAGGAAAAACAAGTTATCTCTATATAAGTAAAAAATCATATTTTCTTAGCATTTGCTAGGAGCCAGTTGTCCTTGACATCGAACGAGGGGAAGGTCTCGAGACTAGTGAAACCACCTAGAACTTTGCATGTTGTTCATAAATAATTATTTAAGGTAATTCGTGACTACATTATCAACATATAGTTTATTAATACGAGCTCTATTAATAATTTATGATAAGATATGAAACGTGTCATATTTAAAAAATAAGCTAACTCTTATAAGCAATAATCATATTTTCCTAGCGTTCATGATAGCCTAAGACACTATTATTTTATTATAAGGATTCATATGAAATTTGTAAAGGCGCCTATAATCTTTTATTTTATTTTCTTTTTTTAGTAGCCTGACAAATCCTACATTGTGAAACAATATATCTTACATACATTTTCATTCCCGACAAAAAGTAAATATTATCAATCATTGCAATAGTCTTATCTCTATCAATATATCCAACAAGACGCCCAACATGTACTTTTATAATGAAAAAAACTTCTAAATGATGAATTATAGACACAAAGATGAATTTACTTGAATAAATAATCACCCTTAAACATTTAGCCACTCTTCATTATTAGATAAACCTTCATGTTTTGTAAATGCTTTATGGGACATTCTTTGTTTTTCATGACTATGGGATTCAATTCAAGTGGGTTGGATTGGGGGTTACAAGCGAATTTGATTTGAAAAGAAAAATGATCATGTATATGAAGTTATATTAGGGAAGTAAAATGAGATGAAGTTTTAGGGTTTAGGATTTCGATACAAAATTACATCATTATTTGTTCTCAATATTTTATTATTTGTTCTAAAAAATACAAAATTACATCATTTCAATGCTTGTCATGTTGACCACTTATTTATGGGTGAAGATCAAAGTTGATGATGTAGAATGGGCTACCTAATAAATTTATAAGAGAGGTATATAAAATTGACTTAGTGTAGCTAGGTGCAAGTGTGTTTGGCAATTTGTCATCTACTATAAGAGAATTTTAGATGAGTTCTAAACTAAGGACATACCTTGGTGAGTTCTATTGGTAAGAACCTCTAGTTGGTTGACAAATATCCTAATAGGTCGAGTTATATAGGCAAATGATTTGATCCTGCGAATTTCTGAGCAAAAGTCAATTTAAGCCAATTCACCATTAGTGATTTGTTGAGCCCTATCCAAACTCTCTTAATAACTCGATTGATCGACCCTAAACTAAACAAATATGGGCATACTGATTATATAATTTTGGCCGGTTTTTCAGGCAACAATTACACACACCTCATTTTAAATTCCTCTAAAAAGGTTTTAGTCTCATGGTCCTCACTTCTGTTAAGGCTTCTAACCACAACTTCCCTTTAGAAAAACAATATCAAAGTTATAAAAAGACATCAATTATACCTTGCAGGTGCATCTGAAAAATTTAGTACATTACTATTTGTTATTTCTCTGAAGTTACTGACAAATTTATCAGACATCCAATACCACAAAACAACCAAATAATATCAGCAAGAAGAAGCCAAGCCATAGTTACACGAGAAAATATTACGTGCATTACAGATTGACGATATTATGGTAGTATTGTGATGATATTATGATGAATATCACAACAATATCACCAAATCCGCACATATCAGCGCCTACTCTGTCCATAAGTAACTTTTCTTCTACCTCTTTTGGATCTTTTAAAGGCAAAACTGATACAAAAATTGAACAAACCTGTAGTTTTTCCTTATTATATACAGCAGAAAACAACCCCACCTCATCATATCCTCATCAGTTTGTATGTTTTTTCTACAATGTTAACAGTGAAATAAAAAATAACAACATCATGAACCATTAAAAATTGCATCTTTGTGCCATCCAAATCAGAACCAGTTGCAGAACCTGTCAATCTTCCTCCGCAGTGAAATCAGGCTCCGATGGTTTCTGCAAAGCCATCAATGGAACTCTTTCCCGCATTCGAGCCTTCCCCGCCCCACTCCGCCGCAAGTTTCGCAGAGCATTCGCAGCAAACCTGGAGGCATAAATTGCCGCGCCGAGGCTCAGCGAGTTCGTGCCTCCTTTCGCCAACGCAGCCTGCAACCTGTTCTCTTTCTCGATTAGGGTTTTCTCGAACTTCTTTCTCGAATGGCGACGCCAAGCTGCCTGTATGAAACAAGCAGCCCATGTTCTCCACTGTTGCGAATAAAACCTGAAGGCGTGGCGGAGCTGCTTGCTGTGGAGTCTTCGGAATTGGGTCGCAACAAATTTCAGATCTTCGGCTTTTAGGGCAAAACCTTCGACCTCAGACAATGCCTTCACTGTTCTGGTAGAGATTGGGAGGCTGGAAGAGGAATGGGGATCAAGAGCCCAGGTGAGCAGCTCTTCCCCACAGAAGTCGCCGCCTTTGAGGTAATCTGAGTTGAAGAAACCAGTCCTTCCGCCATTGGTTGTCACGCTCAATAACTTACCACCCATAATGAAGATCATCTCTTCGACAGGGTCTCCTTCTCGAACAATGATGCTCTCTTCGGTGTATAAAGCAGGCTTCAGGCAATCACACAAGGCATCCATGAGCTGATCATCTATCTTCTCAAAAATTGGAACCTATAAAGAAGGCACATTGAATGGATACATGCTTTGCTCATCAGTAATGAATGAAGCCTTTTATGTTCCCCAACTAAATGGTAGTATCAATGCAGGGCTTTTACTAATCCTGACCGTAGATCACCGTGATCTACGGCCAGGATCGAACACCGCATGCAGAGATGCATGCGGTGTCCGCACGCAATAATCTCTCCTTTTACACACCATCCACACCATCCAAAAGTGTAAATGTAACATTTTGATCACCTAAACTTAAAATTTATATTTCGACCATCTAAAACTTTATTTCCTTTTGAAACAGGAGTGGTTAATCCGTTATGTTTAAAGTTTTAGGTGGTTGAAATGTAAAATTTGAAGTTTGGGTGGTCAGTCGGTTATATTTAAAATTTTGAATGATTGATATCTAAAAATCTAGTTTTATAAGGATATAAAGAAAGGGCTTTTAAACAACAACCATCCAAACCTTTAAAATAAATGTTTTGATCACCAAACTTAAAATTTACATTTCAGTCATCCAAAACTTTATTTCTTTTTGAAATTATAGTGGTCAATCTGTTATATTTAACGTTTTGGGTTGCTTTTTGGTGGTTGAAATGTAAAATTAGAAGTTTACCAAGATAGGGAAAAGAAACTTACCCAACATTTGCAATAATGCACTTAGTATAAAATAGAGAAAAGATGTGTTGTTAAATTGAAACACAGACTAATAGAAAAATGTATACCCTCTTGAGCAGAGCCAAACAAAGGTGTCGCTTAACATCTCTTCTAAGGTCTTTAGGAAGGTTTTCTAGGAGGCTCTCTTCATCAACCCCTCTTGTCTCTTGCCATCTGTACTGCTCATGACGACGTATTCTATCCCTCAAGCTCTCAGGAAGTAGGCGGTGCATCATCCATTGCTCCGAATCTCGTCTTTTCACCCTCATTTCTTCTACTCTTACAGTGGTGGATTGAAGGTAAGTCTGTAACAGTGAAAGTAAGTTACAAATGATATAGATTTGAAGTGATAACTCAGAGTTAACAGAATGCTATTGGTTACCTGCATATTGCCAATGAGAAGCGCGAACAAGACCAAACCCGCAATACATACAAAAATAGTATAGAGAACCTCCCATTCGTAACTACTTGTTACCAGGTTTTGTGCAAGAGAACTGTAACCAGAAAGTAAGGCCCATCATTATCACAGAAGACATCTGTTAATATTAGACACCAGTGCAGCTGACTACAATGAAGAGATGAGTCAGTATGAGTAATGAAACCCAATGTGAGTGTAGTAAGGTAGGTATTCTTCCAAACTTGACAAAATTTTTTACATATTCTTGATGGATATGGATGTGGATAGGCTATGAGTTTATCAAAACGTAAAATAGGACAAGCCACCAGAATAAGTTCATACATTTAATCATGATTAAAACAGATTTACCTTGAGTTTACGGTATTTTAATTATGCATCACCTCAGTATGATGCTCCTTCTCATGCATGCTAGAGATAGAATACATTTTTCAATCCATCTTATCTCGCATAACCAAGTCATGACAGTCGGATTTTAGTTTTTGTATAATGCATGAATTATGGATAATATATTAGAAAGCGTGTCCCATTTATTTTCCTATAAAGTCAATTTATGATGTTTAATAGCCATTGAAAGTCTGCCCATTAGTATCAGTTAGAAAGTCATATATTTTTGGCTTTTTATTATACTTTGCTGCACCTAACATCAATCATCAAATTTCTTAACTCTGAACCAGTATTGGCAGTAAACATCATACAATGCACAATAATATGAAAAGACATTAGGAACATTCCAATTAAGCAAACCTCAGATTCTGCAGCCCCCACCAAAAGCAGTAAAAGAACTTCTCTGGAAAATCTCTGGACTGAACTATGTTCTGAAGAGCTGGAATGTAGATTCCAAAGTTAAAGACTGAATTATTCGTATTTTGTATGGGGCATGCATCAACTAAAAAGCTATTATTTTGGCCTTGCTCTTTCCCACAGTACCAAGTGGCAGTGCTGCAATTAATCATGGAACAAGCTTGGTCCCAGCATGCATTCTGCCTCTGTATGGAAAGGAGGTACCAAGATGCTCCAACCACCTGATAACAATTGTGAATCTCCATTAGGACAAAACAAGATCCTTCATTTCAAAAGTTCTTTCAGAATTAGTATGAAGAGAACAGAAACATGAATAATGAACTTACATGACTTGCAAGCATGTAAAGCAAGAGGTTGAATGCGGCCCCAGCCCAAGCTGTTTCAGTGATAATACCAGCAGATCTTGTTACTTCCGTATACAAGGGAATGATCCTGATAAGCCTAGGCACATATTGGAATAAGACTACAAACATCAATAGGTTTTTTGCATCAAACGGAGATGATTCTTTCAATCTCGGTTGTATGATCAGTGCAACAATCTGAGAATTAAAAACACAGGCGCAACATTATCCGACAGCTTCGAAGGAATGATGGGATGAACCTTTTGATAAAATTTGTGAAATAAATGATAAGAAATATACTTCAAACAGAACTGCAATTCATGTTTGGATTAACAAAAAGAATGAAGCCAGCTTAGTGCAAGAAGACAATTGTAGCAATATTGAAATAGAGAAAAGTAGGATCCAAAACTGTTCGCAAGTTAACCGCTGAATTGCCCTTAAGCCAATTATCTTTCTTAGTTTCTCATATATTTAGGTTTAGGCAGAAAATTGTGAGTGAATGTTACATTTAGCACTTTTACTTTATTTTTAAAGGATTTGGAAATTGATTAGATTTGTATGGCCAATTATTCTTGTAATTGAAGTTGAACCTAAACTTTCTTCATTGATTATACCGAGCATATAGCCCTGAAGATAAAGTCCAGTAGACCTGCCTTATGGGAAACCATCTGCTAGCACAAAACCAGTCATTTGCATGGCTTATTTGTTCTTATCAGCGTCCTTGTTCTTTTGGTTTACTGAAACAGAGTTTAAGAGCAGTACTAGTTGCATTTTAGAAAGCAAGCTGTTTCCTTTTTTTTTTTTTTTTGGAATTTTACACACACCACAAAATTATATAGTTACATATCTGATACCTAAAGTTTGATATTCACATTTATAACAACCTCGTTTTGTAAACCCTTGCATGAAAAGGTGTATTTCACTTCTAAAAAGTTAGGAATAGTGGTACTTTAGATGAGAAGTTAAAGGTTTGGGTGCATGTAAATATGAAAGTTTAGGTGTTAGATCTGTGAATATACAAAAATTGTGTGGTCTGTATGTAAATGCCCTCCCCCTTTTTTCATCAAAAATCAACAATGTCTATTATAGCAACAATGTAAGGTGGAAACTGTTGCTAACTCTCCTCCAAAGATCTTGGTTATAAAATCCCCAAATTTAAATTGCAATTATAATTCATCATAATATCTTTAAAATGAAACATATTAAGTCCATAGCCACCATAATTGATGCAACAGGGAAAGAGTATGATACCTGTGGAAGGGGAAGAACTGCAAGGATATCAATGAGGAAGTTCGATGACAAATACCGCCAAGCTATAGCTGATAAATCTTCAACCAAAACACCCCTTCCAAATACCCGAGACGAAGGAGCAATGAATCCAGTTCTAAATTGGAAAATTATATGAAGCACATAGAACATATCTGTGAAACAGCGCAAAATACTTGCTGTCTTTTCTAATGTCTCATCAAGCTCGAAGCAATTATTGTCATCATTGACAATTGGGACATAAAAGAATAGGGGATCCACAGATACTGCAATTATGCAGGCAAGAACAAATATTTTGTTCCACCTTTGCAGAAATTTACCTTGCGGATCAAGTACCTTTTTCCTGTTTTGCGGCTCGTTTAGAGCTGAATCTTTCATAGATGTGTGGTTAAAAGCACTTCTAAATGCTTTATGTATGGACTCAAATAAACGCTGGATGGCCTTTACTGCCCAACTAAATCGTTTCTGTTTTCCTCCTGAAATTATAATCTTTGTGCTCATTGTTCTCTCAGGGTTCCAGCTCTAAAACCTGTAGATATTGAAGTCAATTTAAAGACATGGATAAACATTCCTTTTAAAGAAATCATATTAGCATCCAAAAACATTGATTAGTGAGGAAAGCAAAACAAGAAATTTCCACTGCAGCAGTGTTAGCAGGAGAAAAGAGGGAGCAAAAGCAAATGATATAAAAACCTGAAGTTCTGCATGAGGGTGACAAATTGGATAGATTTTTTTCATTAAACTTGAATCAAGTTTATTCCTGTATAAATACATTTCATGCATTTATTGAAGATCAGAAATCATGTTTTCATCATGAATGTTGTAACCACATCAGGTTTAAAGGATTGCAGACGCTTAGATCAAAATTAAGACCAACAAAGGTGTGGAGAAAGTTCTATTAGCTTCCAAACTGAAGCACAAAAAGAGAAGAGGGAGGGCGGCAGTGTTGGTGGGAGAGCAAAGGTCATATTACACTTGTTCGTCAGGCAAACCATTGTCATTAAATTTATGCAGTTTTTAAACATGCTTTAATTATGTTTCATATTTTAAAAATAGAATAAAGTCATATTACACCTGCTTGATTATTATTAAGCATTTTTAGTATGTATTGGAGGCCTCTTTATCAGAATCGTTCCAATTCATATTCTCTGTATCATGTGGTATAAAAGCAAAGATCCATTGAAGGTTATAAAAGTTATTTCGAAAAAAGTTAATATGAAGGTATGCCCCCTCTTATCTCCACTTCATCTTCTCACACTCTCCCTTGCCAAAACCATGTCCTCCCATGACAAACCGCCCTCTAAATTGTTGTCCTATTCTCACATAAAAATTATGAAAGCTAAAATTGTGAACAAATTTTAATGGCTTTCACATGAAATTTATTATTTTGATTGTTTACTCAATAAAATTAACTTGTATTAATAAAACTTAGCTGAGAGCTTCTTAAAATCAAGACCGACTGCCCTTCTAAATTTGAATGCATTTTGCAGTCATTTAGTTCTTTACTAACGCAAATAATTTTAGATTTTTTTGGGTTGAATTCTACTCTGCCTCTAACCACCTTCCCACTTCCACCAGTAGCAAACCATGTAGCCCATTTTCCAAAACCCCAAATGTCCATTGCAACCCCAATGCCATCACAACTCCTCAACCAAGCCTTGTTTAAATTTGGAAAATTTTGATAGGTTGTTTTTCGATAAAAGATAGCTTGACAATTTCATTCTTAATTTATTCAATAAACGATAGCACCTAATATCCTTCTATAATCCGCCAACAATCAAATCCACAAAAATCCCTCCACATTCCCTCAATTATAAAACAAAGCTGTCCTTGAGTATTGAAATGTTATGAATCACACAACAAGCTATTGACGTAAATCATCAAAGAAGGCCATGGTGCCAAAAGGCAACTGAATGAACTAATATATTGACTTTCTTTAGGCTATCAAAATTACATTACAAAGCATCATGATGTCTTGTAAGGTCAAGTTAGCCTTAAGCCTAAAAGACTTTATTGGTAGAGTTAGTATTACTTATAAACTCTTTAATTTATACATTTTTTTAATTTGGTGGGTAGCTCTTCCTTCATAATATATAGTTCACATAACCCCTACTCATAGTATTATCCCTTGGGTGGAATAAACAATCACTTGAGTCTCTTCAGGGCCAAAGAGGAGTGCAGACTTCGTAATGATGGGCAAACTCTTGGCCTTGGGATCTAGATAGATATGGAATGAGCAGGCCTATGCTAGAAACCTAGTTGATCTCCAATAATCGGGGAAGATTTAACAACACAACCAACATAGTCTCCAATATCATTCAGACATGTTCTTCCATATTCTTTTAAATAAGAGAACAAATATACTTCAGCATATTACACTTAATTATTATTTAATTTTCCATTAATAATGGTTGATAATCATTAATATCAAACTTATTAAAATTGCATATATCAAATAATCAATCTAGATTCTACTAATTACCATAAGATATGATTGAGATCTCTTAATTATTTCAATAGTGAATTGAGATTTATCTTCTCACATTAAAATTACCACTAATTTCCATTAGAAAACTATAGAATTCAGACATCAGAAGCTAACAAAACAGCATCTATCAAGCCCTTCTTCCCCAAAATCGAACTCGAAGAACAAAAATACAAACAACAAAAAAGAAATCCGATGAGATTAGCTCATCATAGGCAAAGCTGACCTAACCTTCCTTCACAAACTAAAAGACTGCGAGAGCGATCGATCGAGGGAAACTCCGCCGATCAGCTTCTTGACCCTTTCCCTTATAGATCGTCGATGGAGTCGAGCGGCCCGGCGAACGCGGCTCAAGGATTCGACGCCGGTGAGGAACTCCCTCCCCTTGCTCCACCTCTCTTTCTCTCTATTCGGACTTCACCCATCCATGGCATCCCGCAACTCTGCGACTTGTAAGCCGCAGAACAGTTGCCGTTCTTGTTGTACTTCGCATCATCGATGATTTCGTCGTGGTCGGAAGATCCGCCGGCCGGCTCGAATCCCCGCCAGATCATTTCAGAACAGAGCGAGCTCGGACAAAAATCTGACCTGCACAAACTCCAAAAGAGAACTTTTTTATTTGTCGAGAATGTGCTGACCGATCTTCAATCATGCCGCCATTAGTTGGAAGCTTAGGCATTCAAGGATGTTTTTAAGGTTTGGTATGCATGATGTGCTTGTGAGTATTATTAGGTCGTAGTTTTTTAATCAATTATAAGTATTAATTAAGAAAATAAAATAAAAATTATTAAATTAGATTCAAATGATATTTTAATATAAATAATAATTTTAAATCTTGCCTCAATCCTTAACATCTTATGACTACCTGATTAGGGTTGTAAAAACGACTCTTTGTTCGTGAACGGCTCGTGTTCGGTTCGCTAAGCAAATGAGTTTAACACGAATACACTTTTTGAGCTCGAAATATAAAAAAGCCGAACACGTGTTCTGCTCTTTTACACCTCTCTCTCTCTCTCTCTCTCTCTCTCTCTCTCTCTCTCTCTCTATATATATATATAGACACATATTTTTACATATCTACAATATAAACTTTGCCTTTTTTTACATTTATCCACTCAAATCTTTCATATCACATTAGAAATATCATTATTTTAAATTTTATAAATTGAAATACACAATTTCATGCAACGTGAGATGATATAATTAATTAATTAATTAATTAGGTGTTAGATGTGTAAATGCATAAGAATTGAGTGGTATTTATGTTTAATGTTTTTGTTGATTAATTAAAGAAGGAATTGCTCGCTTATTATATCATTTGATTGTTTTATTATGATGGTAAGTGCAAGAAAATGGCCAAGCACAACTTTGCCTGTCAATGTTAGTTGACCAAAATCTAATTAGGTCCCATTTGGCGTTGCTTATTTGGTGCAGCACATTTTGAAAATACACCCAAACCCGTTTGAGTGAATTTCATTTTGACTGCTTTTTCAAGAAACGGCGTTTTCAAATCGCTGAAATCAACGTTTTCACACTGTTCCTGATTAGGTGCGGTGACAGTTTTCTAGCTCCGGTCTAGCTTTTTCAAAAAAATAAAAAATAAACTATAATAGCCACCATAATTTTTTAAGCAACATATTATTTTTCAACAATTCATTAATAAACTATGACCCTAATGTGTCAATTTTGATTCTAGATTAGTTACTGGCTTCCCTTAGAACGACCATCATGACTCATTTAACTGTTTGCAGATATAATTTTTCTTTTTCAATATCATACCCTCTGGAAGGAGAAAAAATTACGTACGTAGGTTACAGGTACAATTAAGTTACAAGTTTCGCGCTTCTGCTTTCATATATTTATATGTTACAGGTAAATTACAGAGAGGTTACATGGGATATAACACAGATACAACTCCCCAATACCCTCTGAAAAACCTCCCTAACATACGCAACGCTGCGTACGTCTTACATACATAAATTTTTCTCCTCCAAAAGGCTCTCTTCGAGGTTTTTTTTGGAAGATTTTCATGCCGCTTAATTCTTATGTATTTACACATCTAAAACCTAACTTTTTCAATTTTTGCATGTGTCACCTTACCTATGTATGAAAAGGTGTATTCTGCAAACGAACAATGATGCGAATCGACCCTTTACAATAATCTTCGATGCATTACATATGTTTCTATTTTGAATGATATTGCTCTTAACCATTTTGACAGCTTCTGAATATATAGAAAAAAAAAATCACTTCTAATTAATTTTCTATTTTTTTAACACAATTCTTAAACCAAAATAAAACCATCCATAAATATGTGCAGAGATGCATTAATAAAAGCACAAAATGCATGCATATACATCACTAGATATCCATTTGATCAAATCCAAGTTGGCCACACAGTTCTTATACATGTACATATCTACCAACTAAACTTTCATATTTACATACATGCCACAAATCCTTGACATGACATCAGAATACAACTATTACTAACTCATGTCTCTGAAATACACATTTTTCATGCAAAAGTTTTGATTATAAATGTAAATATCAAAGTTTAGTCGTTAGATATGAAAATACATAAGAACTGTGTGCAATGTTGTATATTTCCCAAGAAACAGAAGCTTTTTCAGTTTCTCTTGAAGCTGTCTTTCTGGTTTATAAGAGTTTATACCAAATATAAACAATCTATAAAATCATGATAAATTCAGCAAAATTAAAAGAAAAAAAAATCAAAATTTCCTCTCTAATCCTTCCATCCATCTTTGTTAAATCTCCTAGAAGCTAAGCCCTTCAACGAAGGATTCGAAATGGTTTTTGAGGGTGTCATTGGAGCTTCCTCCACATCCCAATCATTTCCCCAACTGTCATCCCAACCACCGTCGCCATCACTGGCTTCCTTCTTTCCTCCGATCGAAACGGGTAATCCGACCTCCAACTTCTGGTATTTCGGGTGGCCCGATTGTTGCGGCAGAAAATGGCGAAACCTAACACATAACCAGACGATGAGCACGACCGCAGCTGCGGCGAGAACGATGCACAGAAGTGTGAAGCCTGTGGATGTGTTGAGGAATCTGGATGTGGTGAGCGTTTCACTTTTGGTTATAGAGTTGGGGATTATGTTCCTGAAGTCCAGGCTACAATTATCACCTCCTGCTTGAAGAATTAGCAACGAGTCTTTTGTATTGTCCTCTTTTACATAAACTTTCACCTGCAAGGCATTGGAAGATTTATATTTACATAAATGCCAGCTTGCCGAAGCATGAAAAGGTGTATTTCTGTTTTTAGAAGTTAAAATGGTGGTATTTTGATGTGATTTGAACGATTTGGAAGGTATAAATATAGAAGGTAAAATGTAGGTGTTAGATTTGTAAATATATAGGAAATGGGTGGTATGTATGTAAGTGCCCCTAAATCAATTAAGTTCAGTATTTTCGGAGCAAGCATGGAAAGAAAAATTGGAAGGATTAAAGATAAAGTAAATTAAAGTGTTTAGTTTTATTGATTCCCTCTTCAAGAGGCCTAGAACCATGTAACTCAACATGAAATTCAATAATAACAAGCTTTGAATAAATAGGCATAAATTGGAAAATAATGATGACAGGTGCTTAAATTACTTGGGCCGTATTTGGTAGCATACTACTAACAGGATTTAGCGATGGATTTAGCTTGAATCCAACCAAACTTTAAAAATAAATAAAACGAAAACTAAATCCAACACTCCGTCAAATCAAATTTTCTCGTGTTTCATCACTCTTATGATGTCAATCCCAATTTACTAAATCTAATTGCCAGACGGAATTATTCCATCATCGCACAATGCATTTGATAAATCCGGATTTCTTGGATTTGGTAAATCCTATTTAGCGAGAATCTAAGTAACAGCCAAACAACATACAATTGCAGACACGGCTTCCATAAGGCTGGTTATAGCAAATAACTTGCATGATAAGTTAGGGTAAGGAATTATTCCATTGTGGATTCTGTTATGAATCCTTATGTCACTATATTCTACTAGAAATTGCAGAGAATATAACAAAAGGTTTCTATAATAGTAATAGTTTGAAGTTATGTATGCACCAAATTCAGCATTGATACCTAAGTTTTTCATGCAGCCTTTGGACTGCAATTAATCTAGTCCTTCAAATGAATGCACAATGAAGCATGGACTAATATTAGAAAAAATTGTGAGGTGACCTAAGGGCTTCTAACCATCATAAGTTAGCATCAAGGATCAACATTGAGTTTATACCCTTTGTATTATTATGAAGATTCTTACAATGGATATTTAAAACCAGATACTTTGATGTATTTTTTATGTAAAAATTCAGTAAATAAGATTTATAAAACAAAAACTAAATAGATAATATGTAATGCTAATTTTATGATGTTAGTAATTGTCATTTGTGGGCTCCGAAAACTCAAACACTCCAACCTCCTTCGAAAAAGAAAGAGAAAATGAAATGAGGATGAGGGAATTTATCGTGAGGTTCCGGGTCAAATTTTCAGAAGACAGATGAGATAGAAAGACAAGACACTACCTAGAGATTTCTTGCTCATTTTTTGAGGACTTTAAAATCTGGCGTTCAAGGTTTCTCATAGATGCAAGCACCTATGATTAATTACATATCTCGATAACAAGATAGAGCTTTCAATTAAAGCTAGTCATTAGGTGCTATGGATTCAAACTTAGCATTTAGTAGTAGCAAATTTAAAATTAAAAGTTATAAAAATTATTACCGTGAGCTTAAAAAGGATTATGGGGAAACGATGATGAACCCGATCAAGATCTCATATTTCCTCCATCTCGGGTTGTCATGGTCTCCATTCTACTTAGTCAAAGGAGGTAGTTGACCCTACCTGACAGAAGGATCATTGTCAGCAGCCATGAGTTGTTTCATCCAAAAGAACTTTATAGAATTATTTTGAACATGAATTTAATTATATACTTATTATGACATTAATTATTTGTGAGCTTGAATCAACATTAAATTTGTCCACCCAAACAAATAGTTGGGAAGGATAAATAGATATTTGGTGATTGATTTCATTTAAATATTTTTTAAAATTTTATGATTTTAATTTTTTTATATTTATGAATAGACCCCTCTGGTTGAAATTTACAATCAACACGATCATCATTGGGGTACAATTGTGACTTAATTGTCATTAAATGCACTAGTCATGTCGCTCCAATCTTCACGAAGAGCATCGAGCTTAAATATTTTGAACTCAATTTTGTCAACTCTGGTTTTACTTAGGAGGATCAGACTCAATTTTGCCAATTCTAGTCCCTATAGGAAAGAAGATCGAACTAGTCAAAGTGGGACTTAGTCTTGTAAACTCCAATTCCTGTATAGAGGATTAAACTAGCCAAGCAAGGCGGCCCGAAGGGGAGCATGCATAATTTAATAATTTTAAACTTAATATTTAAAAATGAGATTTTTTTATATAAAACTTCAAAAAGTGTGCACATTTATTGAGGTGAATTTGATTTAGCTTAAATATATAATCAACCCGTGCAATATTCTTAGATGTATGAATTTAAGTATTGAAAGGGCACGTCGAAGCACATGTAGGTATTTAATTTATTGGTTCGGGTTGATTTTTAAATAGCTTTACGTGTATTTTAGAGAAAATTAGATTTAAGCTTAAACATATATTTTAACAGACATAGCATTCTCGTATATCTAAATTTAGAAATGTAGGGTGATCGTCAAAGCACATGCAAGTGTTTGGTACTTATAGTGCATGATTCATGGTGCATTTACATCATCTACTTGTACAATCCTTGAGGCATTTTATGTTCTTTAAAGTTATGTGCTTGGCCCAACATTAATAACCTCCTGCACAAATGTTAAATCATTTAATGTTCTTCAACGTGGTGTATTTAACATGACCATAATAGCTTTGGGGAATGCGCAAGCTAAAGTGTGCAAGATTTTGGGGCCCGAAAGTTTGTCTTCTATCTGCTACTACAAAGTGGTGCAGATCCGGTGGCAAACATGCAAATTTTGCCTAGATCCTTCTAGTGAACCATCTTCTCTTCTCTTGTGTTGTTAGGTTTCGAATCCAATGACGTAGATTTGCATATTGAATTTCATTATATATTTCAAATTATATTACTTTCTTACATTTACTTCTCGATTTATTTAGTTCTGAAAGTTCATGAATAATAATAATCCCTTTAGGACTTTTAGTTCTGTCAAATCTGAGACGTTTAGCTCCAATAAAGTTAATTTTATATTGCCCATCAAAATTCATGCTCCTATTCTATGATGAGTTTACAAATTTGATTACTTTAAAGTGAGCCATCAAATTCATTTAGACTTGATGGACACCGTATTTTCAATCATCATTACGTTTGTGATATTTAAAGTGCTGAATATTTTATAAATTTTGCATTTTATTTTATTTTAGTTAGTCATTTGAGTGTTTAGTAGCCTGCCTTTAAGTTATGTTCCAAGTATCTCTGTCCAGATCAAATTTCAGCAACCTCCCGGAGTTATCCCCAAATAGGGGGTTGCATCAAGAAGCTGGGCCCACCCACACATATATAAGACGATCATGGGTGATGTTTTACAACACCAAAGCCAAAAATCTTCAAACACCACCCTCACCCTGGTCTAAAAGACGTGCAGGGGTCTTTAGGTAATGTGCAAAAGCAGTAGCAAATTTTCCCTCATTAAAAAAACGAGAAAAGATAATTATATTAATAATTTTTTTAGCATTTTTATTAGCATTACCATAGTCTGAACTTGAACAGCCTCCTGAATTCATCCCCGTTCAGGGGCTACCTCGAACATGTTGGGCTCGCCCAACTGTTTATAAAATGTTCATGGGTGGTGTTTTACAACACCAAGACCAAAAGACTTTCAACCCACCAATTTAAGAGAAGTGTATGAGTCTTCAGATACCTGTGAAAAAGCAATAGCAGGTCTTCTTGACTCGTTGGAACAAAAGAACAATTACTTATATTTAAAATTTTTTAGCATTTTTATTTGCATTTTATTTTCTTTTATTTAGTCATTCAGTGTTCATTGGGCTGCTTGTAAGCTGTGTTCAAGTATCACCATCCAGACTAAATTCTGGCATCCTCTCAAAGTCGTCCCCTCACAGAGGACTACATCGGAAAAGTTAGGCCCGCCCACCCATCTATAAGACGGGCATGGGTGATCTTTTGCAACACCAGGCCCAAAATTCTTCTAATTCCACTCTTCTAAAGGGCGCATGGGTCTTCAGGTACCTGTGTAAAAGCAATAGCAGACTTGTGCCTCGTAGGTACAATGAGAACAAATACTTCTATTTATAATTTCTTAGCATTTTTATTATTACCATCAGTCTAAACTCGAGCAACCTCCCAACATCATCATCGTTTAGGGAGCTACCTCGCAAGTGTAGGCCCGTCCGCCTATCTATAAGACGTGCATGAGTGTTTTGCAACACAAGAATAAAAAACTTCTAATCTGTCAATCTAAAAGACGTGCATGGGTCTTCAGGTACCTATTTAGGAGTAATAGCAAATTTTCCCGACGAGTTGGAGCAACTCAAACGGGTACTTAACATGAAGTTTTCCTGCCGAGTTGGGACAACTAGAATGGGTACTTATAATTACTTGTTTATACCTTCTGCACTAGAAAAGACATCAGTGGCAAAATGGCAAATAACGTGCATGTTCATTGTAGTACTCCAAACAGAAAACATCAACGCTCTGTGCTATTGCTGACTTCGATTTATCCAATGAATCAGCTTTTTCAGCAAGTGGAATAGGAGGTTTGTTTTTGAAGTGTTTGAGCATCTTCCACTTCCACATCATGAATGTTTCTATTGTTGCCAACATAGCTTCATGAACTGATGCTGAACTCGTGGCAGCATACTTATTATTTTGATCGAATATCTCCCCTTTCTACAAATGCTGGAATCCAAATTTATCTGATTCTACAATGGAATTCAACAACCCATCAAATCCGACACTTAAAACTATAATCATGAGAATCATCCTCATAGGGCACATAGAACAATGCACTGTTAGATTACTAAGAGCCAGAAGCAAATGCTTTAAAACCACCTATGTAAATCCATTGGCTCCCATATCAACTATGGTGGTCACTCCCTTCATCTTCTCCACTGCTAATTCAGAAAACTTTAAAGATATTTTGTCCAATATACTGCTCCTTCAATCAAAAGAACCAAAGGCAGAAGACAAACAATGCAGTGAGAGAAGTAGGACGTCTGGTAGCAAATCTTGGGCGGAGATTAAAAAGGATTTAACTTATGTTGCATCAAGCAGCAAAGCAAAGACTTTAAATCCTACAGATATTAATGATCCCATTTATCCTGCTCATTATAATAAATCCCAATCCAGTAAAGGTAACAGGATTTGAGCCACAGGAATAGGGAGCAGATAGGCTGGGTTTAATTTGCTTGCTGAGTGCTGGAGTAGATGAGAATATGCTCAGTTCGTACAGAGAATAACGAGCTGGAGGTCCCATGCGGGGGGATGGAGATCTGCTGCAAGGAGATTGTGTACCTCTATCACGTGAAACGGCAAGGAAAAATAGGAGCTGGGTGTTCAGTTGGGGGAGCTACTTGTGCGAGGAGGTGCTTACGAGAGAGACGGAAGAGAGATTGGATTGGGGGTAAACAGCAGGCGGCTGGAGGGGGCTGGGGTGCTCTGACTTCAACAGAGATGAGGAGAGCTTGGGTTGTCTAAGCTAGGGAGCCACCGGTCTGTGAGAGAATGGAGCTGTTAGAGAGAACAAGGAAGCCGGAACCTGCTTGGTTTCACGTGAGGAAGCTACTTTGGGGCAGAGAGTAGAGATGGCTGCTGTTGTGCATAAATATTGGGAGGCGTTCGGTTGGGAGTCCTCCTGTCAAAGGTAGTAAGACAAGGAGATGCGGCGGAGTGCTGCTTGCCTGCAGCGTTCGAGGAGAAGCCAGAAGGAGGAGCTAGTTCGAGGCTGGTAGAAGCAAAGAACAGTCGGAAAAGGAACTAGGCATTCTGGTGTTCGGCAGAGGGAAGAGCAGTTGCTGGGGGAGGAGCTGGGCGACGAGCTGCTCGGAATGGAGAGGAATGGGAGAGATGGGTTTGCGGCTTGAAGAATAAGGGAGAGGGAGACAGAAATGAGCGCTGTCTGCTGCGTGTCCAACAAAGACAAGTAAGAAGACATGACCCTGGATGCATCTGAAAAGCTAAAATAATTTTATTCCTATTTTTGGGGTTTTTACATACATGGAACTTGAAACTTTGTTTACAGATTTCACATCTATAAATAACAAAGTTTAGAGGGCTATGTATGTAAAATTCCCTTTATTTTTTTTAATGTTGTTCTTTCATTTTGACCCATTTCTTGGGCGGCTTAATGTCTGTGGTGCAGCTCAAGGCAGTTGTGCGAGCATTTGATAAAAATGGTGTGTCCGCTTAATTGGATAATTTGGAGGAAACACGGGCTGCGGGTTCGACCCCGTGGCTCGCATTCCTTCACTAATAGTTGACGGGGCTACCCCGCTGAAACACTCGCGATTCTCTATGCCCCTGCCTCTCTCGCAATTCTTGCCATAACTTTCCTCTCTTGAGATTCTTGCGAGGCTCTCTCTCTCGCAATTCTTGCCCTAACTTTTTGGTAGTTGTTTGTGGTGAGCTTTCCATTCTTCCTCTCCCTCTCTTCTCTATTCTTCGGGCCAGTTGGAATCATTCATTGGCTTCGCCCTTTGTGTGGTGGTTCCTCTTCCTCCGAAATTCTCTTACCTTAACTATGCGATGGTTTTTGATTTTGCAAACACTTGTGTGCAATGCTTCTCCTGGGTTCTCTGTGCTCTTATACTTCAATGGCTTTCTGTTTATGTTGGATTTTAGGATTATTTTGGATTCTCTGTGATATGCTCGGATGATGATTTGAGTTCTTTATGCTACATGTTATTGATGGACTTGGTTTCTGATTGCTCTATTATGTTAACTTGTTGGTCGAAAATTGGTGATGGAGGTGATTGCATGTGCAATAAATTGGAAATACAAATGGCTAATTTGAACGTATATGAGTCATGTGTTGGTGTGTGGAGATGGTGGTAGTAGTGTTGTGGATGTGGTGGCAG
This sequence comes from Phalaenopsis aphrodite, assembly GCA_003013225.1. NCBI lineage: Eukaryota > Viridiplantae > Streptophyta > Magnoliopsida > Asparagales > Orchidaceae > Phalaenopsis > Phalaenopsis aphrodite. The sequence goes on from NEWO01000014.1 coordinate 125,133, forward strand.
TGGTGTGTGGAGGTGGTGGTAGTGGTGTGTGGAGGTGGAGTTGGTGGCAGTGTGGAGGTGGTGGTAGTGGTGGTGTGGAGGTGTTGGTATGTGGATGTGTTGGTGTGTGGATGTGAAGGTGGTGTAGTGGTGTGGTGAGGTGTGGAAGTTGTGGTGATGATATTATGACATTGTTATTTTTCTTTGAATTGTGGTAAATATTTTGTATGACAAATATTTATGTTGATTAATTTTTTTCACGCTAGTAATACAATTGTTAAAACAAAAGAGATCAGTTCATCTGCTATGTGACATAAAGATATGAAAATAATAGTTTATGACATTCGTCTTAAGGAGATTGAATTGAGAAATAGATCAACAACCTATTTTAATAAAGAGAGAGTATAATTTTATTAGCAAGTTCAAGGAAAGTACAGGCTGTGAGTACGATATAATACAATTAAAAAACAAATGGGATCAACTACGAAAGAATTGAAGCGAGAATTCATGGGCTTGATTTGAGATCCGATAAAGTGAACAATTGGTGCTTCAGAGAAATGGTGAGCAGAGAGATTGCAGGTGAGCATTTATGAAGCATCCACTGCTGTTATCAATTTTTCAATTTTTTCATATGCATGAGCATATCCTATGACTTTATAGGTGGTGTTAAATGCGAAAAAAATTAAATAAAATGGCATCGAGGCTGAGCGAGAGGAGAAGTTAGACCATATGATTGGCTGTGTCCATTAATGGAACACATGTGGATGCACATGTTCCAAACAATGAGAAGATCGCACTCATCAGATGATGTAATTCACCAACGCAGAATGTCACTACTGTATGTGATTTAAACATGTGCTTCACTTTTATCATGGTTGGTTGGAAGGACAGTGTACATGACAGTCGAATTTTTAATTTTGCAACACGAACTAAAAAATACAACTTTCCTCATCCACCCACAAGTTTGCTTGAGACTGAACTAATTAGATATTGTTCTTACTACAATACTAATTATTGTATTAATATTATTTGGTCAATGTTGGATATTCATTACAGAGAGGATATTTGAAGTCTTATCATGACACGAAATATCACATACCTAACTTTGAGAGAAATAACAATATCATTTGGGGCAAGAGAAAAATGTTCAATAAGAGAAACTCTTTCTTAGGCAATGTCATTGAAATGACTTTTGGAGTTTGGAAAATGAAATAGGTCATACTGCGCGGTATGTCTTCATATATGTTTCTCAAACAAGTGCAGCTTGTGCTCGCCACTCCCCAACTATATTCGGCGACATCTTTCCAACGACATTAACTTCAGTATGGCTGATGAAGATCATTCACATGTCATATGAATATCTTATTGAACAATCTTTGTCACAGGCTAAAATTGATGTGCCCGAGACTTGCATTCAAGATGGGGGAAAGTACAAATAAGAATGTGAAGTTGAGAAAACGAATTACAGATGCTATAGTTGGAGGCTGAATGAAGGGAACGTTTATTTTTGTTGTTATTTTATTGTAATGTGTTAAAAATATTGTTGCTTATTGTATTAGTATTTTATACAAGTCATTATACATTTAATGTTTATTGTATCAGTATTTTATATAAATCATGTATATTTATTTTCCTTATGAATGCATTCTTTACCACTTGGATGACCGATGAGGCAACCTTGGGTAATAAACAAAATCTAAATATTGCATTTTTTTGTTTAAGTTTTGGAGGCCTATGATGAAATGTTAAACCTTAAGAGTTCATCTACATGGTCTATATGTTTTTATTGGTTATTGTCACATCCGAAATCCTAAGTTGCTCTCCTTTTTTAGTGTAATGATTTTTGGGGTTTTTCTAGACGATCTTTTTTGGGTGATATGCATATGTGACACACGAACTCGATATTACGTGAGTTAAAGACAACCAATAACTATTTTTCTATAAGGTTTGATGTTTCTTGTAATAACAGATTCGTTGGTTTATATATTGTGCTATCTAAGAACTCACAAATGTATAAAACATTAATTGATTACTTAAATTATTAATGTTTACTAATGTTATATCCAAGGGTATGTGTTTTGAGTTTTTAAGCCTGAAGGAAAAATGAGCTCGATGATTTCCGGTACCTCCAGAGAATTGTACTGCTATTGCAGACTACAATATTCACTACTTACTTTGCAAAAACCACATAGCTACAGAATACAGTTTCACAGGTGTTCAAAGAGAACATAAAATTGTGATTTATTTAGGTGGGCGATGGGTTAGAAAATTCCACAGCTGATAGTGATCGGACGTGAAGAATTTTATTGAAAAACGGCAACTGCATTTAAAAAACAATAATATCATAATATTAATTGTTATTTTTTATTTTAATAGTAGTGCTACTCACTGTTTAGTGATGTATCTATTTTTATTTTGTAATATTTGAATTGGATATTTGATTCAAGTATGAAATGTACAAGTATGTACAGTTTTTTTGTAAATAACATTACAGTACAGGGGCAAAATAATCAGTTGTCCAGAAACAGCTGCAACACAACAGTTTTAGAACTAAAAAAAACAAACAGTTAACTTATCAACAACAGTTTCCTGCAACAGCTGCTGCGCAACAACTTTTAAATAAGTTGCAGCTATCCTAAACAGACCCTTAGTGTCAAGACTACTGATTGGATAATTAGACAACACATGTATAAGCAAAGGATTTGGATTTGTGGTGGGCTTTGATTCACAAGGTACATTTGAAATGATTTTTTTATTAAATCACATGTTATCTCAAAATTTATGCCATAATTTATTTACACAACCCAAATAATATGGATGTTGTTTATGACTAAATTTAATATTTCGGACACATAGGCGCAATCCGTTTTGCGAAATGAGCTTTTTCGAGCAACTTCGATGATGTTCAAAATGAATTGGTCTAAGTTGCACCTGTGTGCCGGCGGTCCGCCGTTTTCACCATGCTTTCTCCATTCGATCATGGAAGACCTCTTCTTAAGCAACTTCGACTCTCCTAATGTGCTAGTGGGCGTTCTTTTATGAATAAGAGTCTTTTGAATTATTTCAATGTCCGTAAAAAAAATTTGATTTGATTTGACAACATCAAATTCAATCATTGTCAATCTATCTCACATTAGATCAATTCGACTTATGGAATTGATTTGAGGGTGGGGTCACCATCAATCAATTTTAAAATATAGAGTGATGACTTGCTATGATAAAAATGAGAATCGACCTCGGTAATTAAGGATGGATGTTTAAAATAAAGAAATGTGCCAAAAAAATGAGTAATAAGCAAATATGATGGGAGCTTAAGAAAAATGTTATAAAACAACAATTAGACCGATAATGATGCATGGAACTGAAGGTCAGCTGTAAAAGGATATTAATATCTAGGTGTGATAAACATGAGATTGCTAATATAAGTTACATAGAAAACTAAAAGTGATAAATTAAGGAGTGTTTATATCTAAAGAAAGGTTGAAGTGACATCTACTGAAGATAAAACGATTGAAAATAAATTTAAGTGAATTAAAAAGATGCAACAAAAGATAGAAAATGCCCGTTTTATTTATCTTTTCAAGAATTTCAAAGATATAGTCATAAAAATACCTCTTTGTCTTCTTTAGCTTTGATTTGCATGTTAGTTTGCTCCAGACTTACAACAGAAGGGGCGATGATTTTAACATCAAGAGATCCTTTTCCTTTGTTCTGAATTACAAGTGAAAGAGCTTGCGTATCTGTTCCAAAGTCAGATATGTCAAGAAAAAAAAAATAAAGGCCAAATTACACAATAAATTAAAGCACTAATGGGGATAACAGCATGATAAACTGATAGGAGTTTCCCCTCTACTTAATTTTGGGTTCAATTAACACCTTCCACTTCTAAAATTTTCAATCATGTATGTTAACGTATAAGAAAATTGGCACTTCAAGCCAAGCACAAATTCTTCATAAAATATGTGTCATGCCATCATTTATGCATGTATAAACCATTTGGGGAGGAGAGGGGAGTGGAGGAGAAATTTGATTCCACTATTTAACCACTGCATTTTATAGAATTCTTGGTCAATCTATATATGGGCTCCCTTACACAATATAAAGGCTTGAAAATAAAAAGCGGTTAACTTTATGATTCCCATTTTGCTTGCTGCTTAGCGACCATTCCATGTCACTCTATCATCAACTAAATCATAACCAACTTTAGTAATATGCCGAATAGGAGTCTTTGAAATAATCTATGTACCAACCACCAATTTTAGAACTTTAGCAAACCGAGTCAAATAAAAAAAGCAAACAGTCCAACCTTTTTCCAAGCTGCCTTGAACATAAGAGATTCTGTGGGACATATACCTCTGATAGTAGCACTGGCCATTTTACAGTAAAAAGCTCACAGAAGAAGTAAGGTCTTTGAGCATTCAGTCAAAGAGGATGGATTGGATTTCAAATTGGCCAAATCAATTGCAACTGAAATCTAAAATTAAAAGTAAAACAAATAAATCAAAATTTTGATAAAATTGAACCGAAATTTAATTTGGTTTATTGCTCGATTATGAACAAATCAAAATTTAGTTGTTAGTTGGAGTTTGTTTATAAACAAACATCAAGGATTACATATCTTACATATATAATATCAATT
>NEWO01000014.1:130904-163830 GCA_003013225.1 Phalaenopsis aphrodite
CTAATTTAAGTGAGATATGCTTGTAAAAAAGAGGGATTGATTTCCCTATATATATGTACCCTATTTGTGAATAATGAATAAAAGAATTTACTCCCCAAGTAAACTCTACATGATATCAAAGCTTCAGATCTTACCCTAGCCGCCGGACCACCTATGTCAGGTTGAATCTTTTTCCTGCAGCCAGATCTCCTTTCTGTCGGCGCTGGAAAGTCCTGCAGGCAGCCGAATCTTCTATCGGCAGTCCCCATCCTCTGCAGGCCCCCTTCTCTTTTGCAGGCAGTCGAAACTTCTATAGCAGGCAACCAGATCTCAATCCCTTTTCTCCCATCTACAGGTAGTTCGATCTCCTATCATGTTTCTCTGCAGGCCCTCCTATCCGGTTTCGCCACAAGCCCTCCTATCCTGATTTCCCCGCAAGCCCTCCTATCGTGTTTAGGTGCAGGACCGTAGCCTCCTTTCCTTTTTCCTTATAGGCCCTCCTATCCTAATTTCCTACGAGACCATAGCATCCCTACCTGCAGCCTATCAAGCCAGCCTTCCAATAGAAAAGCAGTGGTAGCAAGCATAAGCAGCAACAACAACGACAGCAAGCGACTGCAGTTAACTCCTTTCCTACAACTAGAAGCATTTCGGGATGATGAACAATACGAGATTAAGAAGTTACGTTTTAATCCGGATGTTAATTCTAAATCAGATTTCAGAGAGTCTATCCAGGCGACTCCTAAACTCCCTAATATTATCACAAATCATAAAGTCAATGGCCATAATTTCCTTCAATGGTTTCAATCCGTGTTTATGTACATTTGTGATAAAGGAAAAGAATAACATCTCATGGGAGAGGGGCGCCGTTTTTTAGATCACTAACTCCAACTACCGCACATGAAAGAATTGAGATCATATGGTTATGTTTTGGTTAGCCAACTAAATGACTATTGAGGTGGGAGAGAATTTTCTGCAATACAAAAAAAAAAGAAACATATTTCCAGCACAGAGAGCACTGTAGAATTGTTTCAAATCGAAACTAAGCTTCATGAACTCCGGCAATGACAGCTAAGGGTCACCCAATATTTTAATATTTTGTCAAAGTATTGGTTCTAATTGAATATATTTGAGACACATGTGGAAATGTCCACAAGATGCCATGACATTTAAATACATCATCAAGAAGAAGAGGACCGTCAAATTTATAGTAGGAATAACTCAGGAATTGGATGAGGTAAGAGGAAGGATCATGAGAACAAAACCTCTTACATCTCCCCGTGAAGCCTTCGTTGATGTTAGGAGAGAGAGAAAAGAGCAGAAAGAAGTTGATGCTAGAAATGGGAGAGAGTGCAAATGAACACCAATGTTGGAATGCACTTGATGACAAATACACAGCAAACCCACCTACTAATCTTCCTACTCCTCTTCCACCCGACTCTCCTACTCTTATTGAGGATATCTAACCAACCCAACCTGAAGTCCACAACAAAAAACTTCGTGCGTAAACTAGGAGGAAGAAAAATCTTAAGCAAGTGGAAGATAAATTTCAAAGACAAAATTGCTCCAACCAAAACCCTAGTCCACATTTACTTCAAGTTTCGGGATGAGAGTAGTCTGGTACTCATGAGTTGCCCTCTTCTTCTTCTAATGCTGATGATAAGAAAAGTTGTACGAGATAGCCAATTCAGGATTATGTAGCTTATGGAAAACTATCCTCGGCCTATAGAGCGTTTATATATAACCTTGATAATATGCAAATTCTTAAATTCATTCATGAAGCTCTTAAAAATCTAGAATGGAGGGAAGCAGTGGAAGAAGAGATTCGAGCAAACTCAGAACGATTCCAACAAACACCTTGTATGCAAACTCAGAAAGTTTTTTCATAGGCTTAAACAAATACAAAGTACGTGGTTTGAAACATTTGCTAAAATTATGAAATCCAATTAATAATCTTAATGTCAAGTTGATGATATATCGTATATAAAATATGCTTAGGCAGATAAGATTGTTGCACTAATCATATATGTAAATGACATGATTCTTACTAGTGATGATGAAAGAAAAATTCTTAAAATCAGAAAGTATTGGCAGTTGAGTTTGAAATCAAGAACCTAAGAACCTAGAAAATATAAGATATTTTCTAGGTATGAAGGCAGCAAGGTCCAAGAAAGGGATTGTATATCACAGAGAAAACACAACCTAGATCTGCTAAAGAAAATAGGAATGATTGGATGCAAACCTGTTGATACTCCAATGGAATCCAAAAAGAAAACTAAAAGGGAAAAAGAAAGTACATCTATGGATAAGGGAACATACCAAAAATTAATAGGAAAATTCATCTATATGTCATATACTAGGGCAAATAATGCATATTCTGTCAGCATTATGAGCCAACACATGAGTGCACAAATGAAGAGCATTTAGAGATGGTTTATAAGATTATGAGGTTTCTCAAAAAGGTCTTTGATCATGGATTAATTTTAGATAAAACTATAAATAGAGAAGTGAAAGTCTACAATTATGCTAGTTGGGTGGGAGAAATCACTGACAGAAGATCCACTATAAGTTATTGCTCATATGTATGAAAAAAATTTGGTTACATGGAGAAGTAAAAAGTAAGTTGTTGTTTCGAGAAGCAAAGCAAAATCATTGTACAAGGCACTTGTCTTGGGGATCAGTAAAGGGATCCAGATCCATAAATTGTTAAGGGAACATGGATGTTCTTCCAATAGGCATATACAAATGTTCTGTGATAATCAAGCAGATATCAATATTGCAAAGAATCTTGTGCATCATGATAAGACCAAACATATTGAAGTGATAGACATTTCATCTCTGGAAAAGGTCGATGGGGTAATTATACAGTTCAACTAAATCCCAACACAGAAACAAGTTATTGATGTCTTCACCAAAGCTCTTCATTTCAACGCCTTCTCAAGCTTGGTCTCTACAACATCTACGAATCAACATGAGGAGTGTGGAAATTTGAAAAGATTTAATTTTTTCATATTCACCTCTCTTGTGGGTCGGCCACTGCCTCCAAATCATGAAGAATTTGATTGGGATATCACGAAAAACCTTCGATTTATTTATTCCCTTCTTATTCTATGTTCCTTTATTTTTTATTCAAAATTATTTCCTTCTCTAATTTTAGTGAGATATGTTTTAATAAATTTGTAAATAAAGAGGGATTAATTTCTCTATATATATGTACCCTATTTGTAAAAAGAATTTTACTCCCAAGAAATTCTATGTAAATAAATGGTAACAACAACAACAACAACAAAGCCTTAATCCCACTACGTGGGATCGGCTACATGAATCCCTTTTCTCCATTGCGTCATATTTAGTGTCATATTTTCATTTAATTCTAGTGAATTAAGATCATTTTTAATACAATAAGCCCAAGTTTTCCTAGGTCTGCCTCTGCCTTTCTTAACACAAGTCGAATCTAAAACATCTACTCTCCTAATCGGATCATCAGATGGTCAACGTTTAATGTGAACAAACCATCTAAGACGACTTTCTCTAATTTTCTCCATCACAGGAGCTACACCAACCCTATCACGAATATATTCATTTTGCATTTTGTCTCTAAGTGTAAAGCCACCCATCCACCTAATCATTCTCATCTTGGCAACACTTAACTTATTATTATGCTTCTCTTTTAAAGGCCAACATTCAGCGTCATAGAGTACTGTAGGTCTCACCACTGTCTTATAAAATTTTCCTTTCAGTCTAAGCAGTACTTTTCTATCACACAAAAGGCCTGAAGCATTCCTCCACTTCAATCAATCAACTTGAATTCTACTATTAACATCCCATCTATATTACCATCACTTTGAACAAAGAACCCAAGATATCTAAATCGTTCACACTTTTTAATAATTTGATCACCCAAAGTCACACTTCTGTCACTAGAGTTATTACTACTAAAATTACATTTCATGTATTCAGTTTTAGTTCTACTTAAACGAAGGCCTTTAGACTCCAATGCAGACTCCATAATTCAAATTTTTTCCTTGGCTTTTTCTCTCGTTTTATCCACAAGAAGGATATCATCAGCAAAAAGCATACACCAAGGTACCTCCTCCTGTGGATGTCTAGTAAGACCATCCATAACTAAAGCAAAAAGATAAGGGTTTAAAACCGATCCTTGATGTAATCCAACAGAAATAGGAAAATATTTGGTCAATCCTCCTTCAGTTTGAACACAAGTGACAACTCTAGTATACATATCTTTAATGACTTGAATATAAGTCATATCAAAACCTTTCTTCTCGATGACTCTCCAAAGGATATCTCTTGGAATCTTATCGTAAGCTTTTTCTAAATCAATAAAAATCCAATGTAGATTCTCCTTATTATCTCTGAACTTCTCCATCAAACCTCTCAATAAATGTATAGCTTCCATGGTAGACATGTCCGGCATAAATCCAAATTGATTATGAAAAATCTTTGTGATGTGTCTTAACCTATGTTCAATTACCTTCTCCCATAACTTTAAAGTATGACACATCAACTTAATTCCTATATAATTTGCACTCTTAAGCATTCCCTTTATTCTTAAAAATGGGGACCAAAATACTCTTCCTACACTCCTCAGGCATCTTTTTAATTTTTAAAATAATATTAAAGAGTTTAGTAAGCCAAGAAACTCTCAAATCTCCCAAATATTTCCACACTTCAATTGGGATATCATCAAGTCCTACAGACTTTCCACCCTTGGTTTTCTTTAAAGCCCCCTCAATTTTTTTATTAATGCGACAGTAAAAATGAAACGTTTTATTATTATTCACGATATTAAGATCACTAAGGTTGATCGTATTTTCAGAAATTGCATTAAAAAGTTTATCAAAGTAACTCACCCACCTATGTTGAATATCTTTTTCTAAGAAAAGTACTTTTTAATTTTCATATTTAATACACTTTACTTAAGTTAAATATTTACTTCTCTTTTCTCTTTGTTTGGCTAATTTATATATATATATTTTTCACCATCCTTAGTATCTAATCTATTATAAAGATTATTAAAAGCAGATTTTTTAGCGTCACAGATTGTTCTTTTAGACTCTCTGCGGGTCGTTTGATATTTTTCTCAGTTCTCTAAGCTTTTACATTTAAACCAATTTTTGTAACATAACTTCTTATATTTTATCTTTTCTTGCACATTATTATTCCACCACCAACTATTTTTATTTATAAAAACTTTTTCTTTTGATTATCTAAGCACATATTTTGCTACTTGTTTAATAGTGTTTGTTACTTTATCCCACATAACATTTGATTCTTCATGAATATCCCAAATTTTGAAATCTTGAATTTTACTAATAAAAATAAATTTATTTGTTTAAGTTTTTCCATTTAATTCTACGATGTTGAGTCATAGTATTCTTTATTTTACAACTCTTAATCTTAAAATCTAAAACTAATAAACGATGTTGGGTAATTAAATTTTCACTTGGAATGACCTTACAACCTTTACAATCGCGACGATCTCTTCTTCTTATAAGAAAATAATCAATTTGTGTTTTATTTGATCCACTATTTTAAGTAATAAGATGCTCGTCTCTTTTCTTGAATAAAATATTCGTAAATAATTCCTTAAATTTATTATAAATAAATGGTAGATCTTAAAAAAAATAATTCCTTGAATTTAAACTTTTTTCTTTGGCCCTCACTTTCCCTTCTTGTCTACATTTTTTAGAGGATGTGACTACCAAGCACACCTGATTAGCCATTTTTCTCTTTCATTTTAAACTAGATGTTGCCTTCTTCAACATCATCCATCTATTTTAGGAGGCTTAGCAGTAATGGACCGATCCTTGTTTTTTCTCTCGTGTTTGACTGTCAATTGAGTTATATACACAATTTATTATAGATGATTTAGTTATGCAGGGCATCATAAGGTCAAGTATTCCGAATACGATTAAATGATTGATGAATAAAACTTAATAAATCAAGATAATCCATAGTTTTAAGGCTGTCAATTAAATAATCATACATTTTCTTTTGAAATAATTCAAAACTTACACACTTTATCCCGAATAATAATTCAACGATCATCAACAACAACCACAAAAAAGCCTTAATCCCACTACGTGGGATCGGCTACATGAATTATTTTTCTCCATTGCGTCCTATCTAGTGTCATATTTTTTATTTAGTTTTAATAAATTAAGATCATTTTTTATACAATAAGCTCAAATCTTCCTAGGTCTACCTCTGCCTTTCTTAACATAAGTCGAATCTAAAAAATCTAATCTCCTAATCGGACCATCAGATGGTCGACATTTAATGCGACCAAACCATCTAAGATGACTCTCTAATTTTGTCTGTCACTGGAGCTACACCAACCCTATCACGAAGATATTCATTTGGCATTTTGTCTCTAAGTGTAAACCACTCATCTACCTAATCATTCTCATCTCGGCAACACTTAACCTAGTATTGTGCTTCTCTTTTAAAGGCCAACATTCAATGCCCATTGAGCATTGCAGGGCTCACCATCATCTTATAAATTTTTCCTTTCAGTCTAAGCGGGACTTTTCTATCACACAAAAGGCCCGAAGCATTCCTCCACTTCAACCAACCAATTTGAATTCTACCATTAACATCCCCATGTATAATTCAACGATCATCAAAATTTAAAAATGCAGTGAAAATATTGAAACCGCCAAAACACCAAAATCAATCATGATTCACACCAAAATAAAAAAATAAAAAAACTAATTAAAACTCTTAGCGAAAATATGAAACTGAAGTGACTCCTCGAGAAATGTTGTGGTTGCTACTGAAGATAGATATTTTTTTTTCTAGATAATGAGGTCAACCTTTCTTGAAGGATCTGTACTGGAACATTTAATCTAGCAGAAAAAATTATGATCTAGCTTATGTGGTTGCGAAAGAACTTAGAGATCAAAGAACTGCATCTAAACTTGGTGATAGTAGAGATCATGTTGGCAACGGTAGGTTTTCACAATAATCATTGATTCTTTTGGAAGAGCTAAAATAAGTGATCCGCAGATTAATAATGAGGGATTCCAAGTGTTGGCATCTAGGATACTAGAAGTAACATCCAATTCCAATGTCAAAGCTGACTTGAGCGGGGCATTTACATGCACAATACATAAGAAGTATTTACATATCTCACGCCAAACTTCATATATACACACATAGCACTCAAATCTTTAGCATCACATCGAAAAAGGTATTATTGCCACTTTTTAAAAGAAGAATACACCATTTCATGCATAGTTTTAAGGCACCAAAGTGCATGTGTGTAAATATGAAACTTTTGGCATGAGACATGTAAATTCATAAGAATTGTGTGCTAGGTAAATAAATTTCTCCAAAAAAAAAACATTGCATATTGACATGCATCAATTTTACGACATTTTACCTGTTATTTTCCCTGCATTTTACATTTCAAATTCATTTATTTATCACAGATTTAAGCTTGAAAGGAATTTTTGTTCATGTTGTGCAGAATGCAGAAATTGAACACGAACGAGATAGAACAAGAAAATTCAAATAAAAAATGCCCCGAAGCTGCGTGACCACGCCTAAAGATGACGTGACCACGCCACTGATCGATCAAGACCGGCGTGACCAAGCCAGAAATGGCGTGACCAAGACAGAAATGGCGTGACCACGCCAGAAATGGCATGACCATGACCATGCCGTAATATTTAGTAAGGAGTGACCACCACACCGGCCCTAACAGAAGAATGGCATGACCATGTTGACGAGCAGGAAATACTTTAAAAAGGAGATTTGTGGCCCAAACCGTAGTTCTTGCTACAAAATCAGATCTTAGGGCTTCTAAGGGAGAGTTTTGCATCAGAGAATGCTTGGAGGCTGAAAGAAGAGATATTAGGAGAGGCTTTGAGGGATCTCTTGAGGATTGTCTTCCTCTTTAGGTAGGAACCTTCAAGGGAGAGTTTTTCTTTGCATTGTGAGTTGTAAGAGATTGTGTATGAGAGTAAGGATTGTTGCATTTATAGAGGAAACGAATTCTTGTAAGTTTTTCTTGCTTTTATTGCTTACAATAGATTTTCATTTAATGTCTTTCGCTATGGTTTTCTTCGTGATGAGCGACTAAACTTCTCTTCGTGTCTCTGCGATGTAGGAAACAATGGATTTATCGTGATTTTTCCATAATAATTTTCTTTAATCATTTTCTTGAGCTTTTCATGACCTATGTCGTTGTTTAACCTCTGATCTTCATTTACTCCTAGTTTGGTCGACTAGGAAGTTAAAATGTTTTGTAAAACTATGATCTAAAACCGTTGCGTAGTAAAAATGAAGGATTAATCATAGAATTCCGAGATGATGGATATATTCCAATGGAATTTTGTAATCATTCCAGGGGATCGAAAAAATCATGCGGAAAACCATGGGGATTGAGCAAGACTGAATTTCATGGATTCTATGTTTTGTTTAACCTAGACATAGGCATAAGGAGTACCTTGTCCCCAATTGACAACAACAATGTAGGAAAACATTCAAAAAAGTCACAATCCTCATGATCCCCAAATCACATAAGCACGAGCCTCATCTATCTTTAAGGAACTTACGAATTTTTCTCTCATGTTTTATATTTTCTTTTACCGTTAAGTATTCTATTGTCTTAGGACCTTAGGACTTAAAAAACTTCTTGTGATAATAGCCAAGCAAGGTTAACTAAATCAACAGACTAAACATTTTTCTGTGGAAGCAAATATTACACTTTCTGTCTAAGATCGATACGCGATACTCTTGAACCACATTATTACTTGACACGTGCAATTGCGTTGAATGACCAACTTACTTCGCGACAAGTTTTGACACGTCACATAGATGTTACTTGTTTCAGAGGAGAGTGGTGCTAATGCGTAATATTTTGGAATGGGGTGAAGTGAAGGTCTATCATGGTTTTAGTTCAGGTGGCATCATTCAATGTCCATTCCATTTTTCCTATTCAGTTGGATAGGGGTGTAAGTGAGCAAAGTCGGGCGGGCCAACTCAAACTGGGCTTGTTAACAAGCTCTTGAGTCGAGCTTATTGAGTCACATGCTCAAAGTCAAGATTATATTCGAGCTTGTATATTATAAGAGCTCAAGCTCGAGCTTAGCCTGACTCAGCTTGAGAGCTCAACGGGTCAGTTCAATTACATTAAGAAATCTAATTTTCTTATAATAAATAATATTTTTACTATTTCATAAATTTTAAATATGTCTTCATCAAAATCGAGCTTTCGAGATGAGCTCGAGTCAAACATAACTATCAAGAGCTGAGTTCGACCTTATGTTATGAGCTCAAGTCAAGCTGAGGCTTGAGCTCGACTCAACCATGCATCTCACAAGTCAAGCTCAACTCGCCTCATTTACACCCATATTTGGAAACTTGGTGTTATTCTAACTAAGAATAGGAGTGAAAATTAAGATCCCTTTATTACATATCTATCCAATTCCCATCAATGCTTAGTGCATCATAGCAATTGGGAGATTTGGTTTGTAGGGGATGCATTAGGGCATTGATAACCATTTCTAATGCTACTTTTAGTTTTGCTTATAGATTAGCTTTGTCATTGCTACAGCCTAACATGACTTCAAGTTAATAATTCATCCATACTTCCTTTGGCGCTTTGAAAATTCTAAAGATTGTGTTAGGGATCTTCCAATAATTGTTTCCCACATATGTGATGAGTTCACAGATTGGACTGACAGAATTACTTGAGGTTTGATTCAACCTGCTTAAAAAGGTCAAACTGTTTGATTTTAAGCTCTTTGGATTTCTTATATTAGAAGCTTTTGAAGGGTTTGAAGATGAGAAGATTGAAACGGCTTGCTCGAAGGTGATTTTAGCACTCAAATTTACAAATAGTTTTTCCATTTTTTATTTTGATTGCTTGTTCAAAGTTCTAACAGTTTAACTTTTTTTCTCGTGATTTTTCGCTCCTCCCAATCAAAGATAAGGTCATATTATCTTCAATACTAAGTACTAACTCTATAAATTTGTTTAGAAGCTGTAAATGTACTTCTAATCCTAAAGCAATGCAGAACTCCTTAATGTACTAAATGGCACTAAATTATATGCTGAATAGACAATTAACAGAATATAATTGTCGACATCTAATATAAATATTATGACAAATAAGCATCTGTACTGCTACTGCTTTATATAACACATACCCAACAACTCAGCGGGCATTTCAATGACATAAAATGCCATTTTTTAAAGGAAGATTTACATGCATATCACTAAATTCCTCTGTATTTGCATATCTAACAGCTAAACTTCAATTTTTACATGCTTGACACTTTACTTATGCATGAAACTGTGTGTTTCACTTTTTTAAAAGTTAAAACATTTTAGATGTGATATGAAAGATTTGGATGCAATAGATGTAAAATAGTTAAGTTAAGGTGTTAGATATGTAAATATATAGGAATGGGTGGAATGTATGTAAATGCCCTATTTTGTAAAGTAAATGAGACATATCCATATCTAGATATCTGATCAACAAGATAGGTTTGAAATAAATCCACTGTGATATATTCTGAGGAAATACCTGTTCCTGGTACTCTCAGACAAGCAACCAATTTGGTCTTCTTGTCAACACATCTGTTGGATGGATCACATCCTGCTGCCTGAGAGTCAACAGTACGTGGCTTATCTTTATTTGATCCGTCGTCAAAAGTTTCCTTGCTAACCTCACCGGAAGCCTTCGGATCCTCCAAAGGTTTATCTTTTTCCTCACTCAAATTCTTCTCTTTGTCCTTGACAGAATTTGTTGGTGTTTCCTTTTGAGAACTGCCGTCTTGATCATTCTCCTTCTTCTCGCCATCTACTTTCGCAAGATCAGGAACATTTTTTGTACCATTTAGAACTACAGCATGGCTACTAGTGTTAGACGTTGAAAGTCCACTGGAATCGCCCTAAATTCGAAGTGCCAAATGCCATGAAAGAGTCAGCTTAACACAGCTTGAAGATTCAATTAATCTCTGAATCAAATTGCACAACACCAAAAAGACAACATTCTATCATGATTATCAGAAATGTCACTCAAATTCACAGTCTCACAAATCCGGAGTGAAACTTCAAATATCAAACATTCAAACACTAGACCGCGAGTTCGATATGATCAAAAGAATGGAAATTCAGTTAAGAAATATATCGTGGTGTGAGTATTTCTAAGCTCGGCAGAGATCTAAGCAAACAGAAGCGATTAGTTCAAAGCTTACCTCGGCTGAAGCTTTACCAAAGCAAATCATATGCAGCATAAGAACAGCCAGTAAGCAAACACCGCCGACCTTCATCTCTTCTTATACTATCTTCTTCTCTGCTGAAGATTAGGCAATACTACAGAAACGAAAACCCTAGCTCTATCTCAGCCCTCTACCTTATCTAGCAAGATAGAACCAGCCAAAAGCAAGCAATATCCATTAATCCCAAAGACCTAGCGGTGCAAACTCCTTCTAAAGAAAAGGACAAAGCCTAGAATCTGATGCTTGACGAGGCTTCACAGAGAAGGGGAAAGAGAGCCCCATCTCTCCGACTGAAATCAAGCGAGGAAGAAGAAAAGCTGTGCGGATTTGTCCTCCAATTTCGACCGGAAGAGAGAAATTGAGCGACGCGGATTGCCGGCGCTCGGAGTCCGCGTTCATGAAATACCGCAGGAGATTAGATATGTATTATCACATAAGAATGAGAACGATGATGAAATTTCTTAGAGTCAGGTAAAAAGTTTAAATTTCACATATTATTTTTTAGGCAATTTTTTTTAAATAAAAAAATAAGAGTGAAAATTCTTATGTGTTTAAATAAATAATATCTCAATTTTAAAATTTACTTTATCTAAATTTTAATCTTTTTATATTGCATTGATAATATCCTTAATATTAATTTTCTTTAGAACATATATTTTTAATTTAATTATCAAACTAAAATATTATACTAATAAATATTAAAGTTAAATGTCAGATATGTGATTGCATGAGTTTTCGGTAAGTAATGTTGGTGAATCTGAAATAGTCTGTGAAATACGCCCAAAATATAGAACGTTACAGAGTGAGAGAGAGAGAAAGAGAGAGTAGTTAAGAACACAAGAAATGTGTAACATTTTATTCATGGCATTGACCTCTTTATAGAAAATTACATATGAGCTCCCCCAATCATTAGTCTTTTAAAGAGCCATTTTGGTATTTACAAAAATATTCACATCTAATAGGACCAGAGGACCAATTCGATCGATAGGAAGCTCATTGGTTGTTCATTGTGTCTTGAGGTCATAACAATTTGTCCAAAAATGGATGTTTTTTTGTTAATCGTTTTGAGGGTCGACTGCCACCCTGTGCTAAATTCTTTGGTATGTTCTTCCAATCGCTAGAACTCAGCTCCTCCTTTGCCAATATCTAACCCAAACGATCGTCAAAGCCTTGTTCGATTGTCAATATCTTCCATCTGAGTTGTTCATCTTTCTCGAGATCTGTATTGATATATAATTCATATACATATGTAATACACTCAATTTGCTATACACAACTCATTTGCAAATTCTTTATAAATTACTTTTTTTTAAAATTAAAAGCTTAAAAGTATAAGTTATTATTCTTTAATCTGAGTAGTTTGTTTGGAATCTTACTAGAAGAATAAGTGCCCATTTTTAGGGTGCGTTTGGGGGCTAATTAACAACGGTGGCATTTTGCTGTAGAAACCGCGATCAGGGTTTTGGTCAAGCAAAAGACATTTGTTGCCCTCGCTCACGCCCTCGCTCTCTGCACTAAGCATTTGACTGAATCGCTATCTCCTCTCCTCCTTCTTTTGCACGGTCGGAGAACGGGCGGAGCACGCTTGCGCCGAAGACTCGCTATCACATCTCCTCCTCTCGCACGGTCGGAGAACGGGCGGAGCACGCCTGTGCCAAAGATTCCCTTCGCTATCTCCTTTCCTCCTCCTCTCACACGGTCGGGGAACGAGTGGAGCACGCCTGTGTGCTGAAGACTCCTCCCCTCCTCCGATTCGCCTGCGTTCTGCTCCCATTTCTCTCGGCTTGAGCAAGAGATCGATAAACTACTTCATTTTTTTTTGGGTTCTTTCCTCTCCTTAGGATGGTTCTTTTCTTTCCTTTGGTTTTTTTTGTGCATCTTTTCTTTTTTTTTCTTTTTTCCTCTCCTTAGATTTGTAAAAGTTTAACATTAAACTTTCATTAGAGCTAAGTATCACGGACAAATAGTCCCACATCGACTAGGTGTAGGGCCGAAAAACAGTATTTAAGTCCTGGGCTGCCCACCACCCATAAGGGCTCTTTTGGGAGGGGACAAGTGGTATCAGAGCAGATTACTGCCTGTCAGGTGTGTGGACTCTCCATAGTCCAGTGGGACCCTCGGTGGAGCCGATCCGTGACGAGGGCGTCACGTGATTGGGTGGAGGAGAATGTCACGAACAAATAGTCCCACATCGACTAGGTGTAGGGCCAAAAAACAGTATTTAACTCCTGGGCTGCCCACCACCCATAAGGGCTCTTTTGGGAGGGGACAAGTGGTATCAGAGCAGATTACTGCCTGCCAGGTGTGTGGACTCTCCATAGTCCAGTGGGACCCTCGGTGGAGCTGACCCGTGATGAGGGTTTCACGTGATTGGGTGGAGGAAAATGTCACGGACAAATAGTCTCACATTGGTTAGGTGTAGGGCCGAAAAGTAGTATTTAAGTCCTGGGCTGCCCACCACCCATAAGGGCTCTTTTGGGAGGTGACATAAGTCTGCAAACATTTTTACTATTTTCTTACACTTGAAGGATTAAGATTGATCCAACAAATGTGTGAGCTATTTTAGGTATGTTATCATAAGGAAACATGAATGTAGGACAACCTACAACTGGATGTTTGAGATTTTTCAAAACAATAAGCAGTTTTAAGAGAATTGCTTGGTCCAACGAATGTCAAACAGTAAAACATTTTATCCAGAATAAGGGCAAAAATGTCATTTATCTAGAATCAGATGTTTTCAAAACACAAAAACCAAACTGTTGATCACAAGATTATCAGAATAATCTGGATAAATTGCAGCTACCCCAAACATACCCTAAGTCAAATTTGAATTGACCTGAGATCACACAAAAGCTTTTAGCCCTTCTTCTTCATAAGAATCAAGTGACCCCATTCTCTTTTCCATCAATTGCTAGTGCATCAAATAAATTCTACCCTCATTTGAAAGTGTTGAATATCCTATTAATGTTGATCTTCACATTTTTTTTCATAAAGTGCCCCCATAGTCTATTTTTGTCCCTGCAATCAAACACTATTTATCTTTTCTAGGGTGTATTTAGGGCAACGATGTGGTGGTGGTGTGGTATCGTACCGCATGTTTTTTAGTGTAGTAAATTTATGTTTTGTCTTCTTTTTAAAAAAATTGGAATTGAAAGCAGCATTTTACAACTTGATTTAGTTAAGAGTATAAATAGGGCAGTTGCAATAGTTTTAAGGAGCAGTTGTGAAGTTGTCGTAAAAATTGTTCAAAAAATTGTGGTAACCATTACAAATTTTTTTTTTCAAAAAATGGAAACGAAACTTTATAACAACTACCGCATTTAGTCAGGTCCGGTTGCAAAACGCAGATTTCAGTTGCAAAATTTTGAAAAACACAGGAAAAACAAAATCTAGTTTTGTCAAATACAAAAAAGTACGATGCGGCACCGCACCAACACCATACCACTGCCCAAACACACCTTAAGAACAGTAGCTACTTGGAAGTTGTGATCTAATTTTTTGATAGAAAAAACTTTGTAATAGTCATCCCAGCTTTTTGAACAATAGTTTTTTTTTTTTTGTAGCAGCTTCACAACTGTTTTTTCAAATAGTTGCAGCTACTCCAAACATACTCTTAATATTTAATTCTCATCTTCCTCTTCATTATTATCCTTTACTCTTCCACATACTAATATTTTTATTCCTTTTTATTAATATTGAGATATTATCACTTACTCTTATATGTTTAAGGGTGTGTTGGGTCGACTGATAAGGCTATCAAAACAGCTTATTGTTCGCGAACAACTTGTGTTTAACTCATTAAGTAGTCCATGTTCAATTTCTTTGCTTAGCAAACTAGCTAACACGAAAAAGTATTTTGCACTTGATAAATAAACTAGCTGAATAAGAACAAAGATTTGTTCCCTCGTGTTCGACGCAATTAGGCTCAATATAATTAAAGTATATATATGTATGTATGTATGTATGTATGTATGTATGTATGTATGTGTATATATGTGTATATATATATATATATATATATATATATATATATATATATATATATATNTTGATGAGTATTATTTTTAAACAAGTTAGTTGACTACAAGGCTATAAAGATTTATAATTAATTAAAATTGTTAATTAAAAAATAGAATAAATATGTATTTAATTATATTTAAATGAATATTTTATTATAAATAATAAAATTTAAATCTCGCCCCAACCCTTAAAATCTTACGACTAAGTGACTAGGAATGTCAGAATGGCTTGTTGTTCACAAACAACTCGTGTTCGGCTCCTTAAGCAACGAGCCGAACACGAACAATTTTTTTTGCGCGTGATAAATGAACGAGTTAGAACACAAACAATGATATTTTTTAACGAGTCAAACATGAGCCAAGTCTAAGTTTGCTTAAACTCGGCTCGTTTACATCCTTAGCGGATCTTGTATTTTGAAGAAGTGGCTCTGAAGCTACTACAAGGTGAAGAAGTTTCACAATCACTGCTACTGTCAGAAAGCTATTGCTAGAATAACAGTTAATCAATTTGGATATTATATTGTACTGCAGTTGTTTATGATAAAAAAGACAGCATGCCCTTTACAAATGTAAATTAGTTAGATGACAATTTTGAAAAAAATTGAAGCAGGATAACAAAAATACTTTCAAAGGTACAAAATATACGTCAGGACTCTATTTTATCTAATACTTTAACATTAAGTCATCATTTTATGCATAATATCACAAAAATAAAAATTATAAAACTAATCAGTAATGCTATAATGATGTTTGCCTTCATGTTCAGATGATTAAGTCTTCGGGATAATTTTTTGACCATAACATCTCTCCTGACCTGGTCATTATCCAAAGTGAACTCCGCTATATCATTATTCACAAAAAAAATCTACAATCTTCATGTGTCATATTTCTAAGATGGCGATAAAATCTCTTATCATAGTTGTTTTCTCTTCTTAATGTGTATTCAAAATACTGTGTATCACAATATTAGTATAGAGCCCTTGAATTATTTGATAAAATTGAATTCCTTTTTCTTGATATTATAATATATTCTGCCTTTAATTAATAAATTAGACTATATATGCAATAAAATAATAAAAAATATTAGGGTTCATAATAAAAAAAAAAAGTATAAGAAAAGATAACCACAGCTAAAGTTATAATCTTGAAAATTATAATTAAACATCAAATTATGGAAAAGAAAATAAACATCAAGTAATCCTCAATAAATTTGAAATATTAAAACTTGTTTAGGATCACATTCTGTATTTATTTTTTAGTTTGTTTTATTTTTTGTTTTCTGTTTTTAGAACACACATTTTATATTGTTATAATTTATTTATTAAAAAAAATAAAAATAAAACATGTTTGGTTGGTATTTTTTTATTTTTTATTTAATTTATATTTTTTTATGAAACGGTTGGGTCCACGTGCTCTCTAGTATTAAGCTCTGCCGTCCATGGCATATACGAAGTCTTCTTTCCTCTACCAGCACAAAGCATTATCTGTGAGCAAGTGGCGATGGACGTCGAGCCGCGGCTGTAGTTGGTTGGGACCGGCGACGGTGGATGATGACTGGCGGGGGTGGAGACGACTGGAGGCTGACGTTTGGCAGTGGTGACCAAGGGCGGGCAATTATTAGAAGGGGCGAGCGACATCAGGGGAGACAGCGGCAAACAACGACTGGCGGCTAGTGGCTGCGACTGAAAAGGGCGGGCGACAGCGGTGACGAGCAACGGTAGACGATGACTTGCAGTGGGCGATGGGCGACAGAGACGGGCAACGGGCGATGGGTGGCGGTAAAAGGTGTCAGGGGCTGCAGTTCGAGAGTGTTAGTGGTCGGTGGCAGCGGACAACGACTGGCGGGGGCTAGCGGCAAGAGTGGCTATACATACATCTAGATTCTCGGAGCCATCATCACACACACACACATTTTTCTAAAACTGTGTTTTTTGTTGGAAGAATGCATCAAAATCAAATAATTCAAAGCAAAGCAACGACCTAAATGAACTGAGATTTCGAAATTAAGGATGACTTGATTTTGACAATCTGAAACATGTGCAGCATGTAGGTTTGACTGAAATGAAATTTAGTTTGAATTTGGAAGCCCTTCACTAGTTTCTCTCTATTATCCTTGCGAACTCCTTGTATTTCTTCGTCAGAGCACCGCCGCCAAAGTAGCCAGTGTCAAAACACCTCAGCCGAAGCACCCGCGGCGGAGCTATTCAAAGCCTTTCACAGGTTCTCCCTCATGCCCTTGTTTCTATCCATTCCACTCACAAGCACCCCATAATTCCCCATCGAAGCACTACCGTCGAAGCACCTGTGTCAAAGCACAGGCGGTGAAGCCGTTGGCGAAGTCACCGGCGTTGAAGCCCACCGAGCCAACATGTTCTTCGCACTCACGATTTTCCCCGTTCACCTTTAAACTTGGTGTTGTAGAGATTGTATGGGTCCTTTGTTCAATTTTTAAATCTTAGTCTCTTTTAAATTTTTGCTTCCTTAATGATTGATGAAGCATAACATATAGAGTTAGCTAGCAAAGCATATATGACATGAGTTATAATTTTGATATTGTAGGAGGTTTTAGTTGGTATGATTGTAAATAGTTTATTTTAGCATTATATATGTAAATTGAGTTGAATTTTGTAAATATTGCAATGATTTAAATCTTACACATTCAACTACATGTGGTTTGTTTTTGCTTACTATTTTATGGGTTTTAAAAATATTAATAATTCATTATCAAAATGCATAATTTTTATGTATTTATATATCTAACACCAAATTTTTATATTCACATTTATCACACTTTTGTGTCATAAAGTATACATGAAAAATGTGCATTTCACTTTTATAAAGTAAGTAAAATTAGAAATATTTGAGTGCTATCTAAATATTAAACTTTAGTTGTTTGGTATAAAAATACATTAGAATTGTATGCTATGTATGTAAGAGTTTGTTTATGTTTTTGAAGGCATGTACTTGATTTATGGATGTGATTGTGTTACCCCATTTATTTTGCTTCTTGGACATGGCATTATATATTTTTGATTAATGTATTGTTACTTAAAATACTTCGAAAACGAGTGAAGCCTTGGCCTAGTTGATGCTATAGTATGACAGTAAATTAGTTGTATCTGAGGAGCTTGTGTCCAAGAATGAAAGAGGTCGAAGTATGCCTATTTGTGTCCTGCCACATACTACATGTATGAAGATGAAAGAATTAATTATGCGAAGCTTAAAATATGACTCGCATACATAGAATCTAATATATCATTACTAAATCAATGATGGATATGTTACAACTCTTGTCGATGATGATGAGCTGACTGTGGTTGTTTTAGAAGAAGCTTCAAATAAAGTTTTAATGATATATGTCGAGATTGTTCCAACTCAAAAAGATGATCATAGAGTTGATCACATAAAATCAGAATCATCCTCAAACATTGTTGGCATCTATTTTTGATGGAGCACATCGGATGTCCTTCTGAGCAATGTTACATTCTTACGCAGCATCCCGAAACTTGAGAGGAGTACGTTGAGTCTTCAGCAGGTACGTCGTACACCAAATTGAGGGTCTGTCACATTCAGATTGTGCTCGGAAGCGACTACCGTCGGTTAGTGGTATGTCTTTTTTATGTTTAACTTTCTTTACAAATATCACATGTTTTTAAATGAAATTGTACTTTAAATAAAGGTTTTTCTCATGTTTATCTTGCATGTATAACACTTGGAGCGGATTGGAGCTGAAATGGGGCGAAACAGAGGTACAACGGAAGCAAATGAGGGTGCTGCCAGCAGAGTGGCACCTAGGCGCTATAGACTGGCTCCTAGGCGCCAGTCTCCGCCCAGAAAATAGAGAAGACGACGCTTAGGCGCCCGAACTGTTCAGGGGTGGTTTCTGCACGTCCTAAGGAGTTATTTGAGGGATCTGGACGTTTGAATGAAATTTCTAAATCCTGGAATTCTCCAAGAATGTTGACAGGTCGTAAGTAAGAGTAGGAAATGTAGATTTTTACCTTTTATGGAGAGATTGGTGAGGGGATTTTGAGAGATATCTGTAAGGGATTGTATTAGTTTTGCATGGATCACCGAGAGACTTTGTTGGAGGGATTTTTATCTTTCTTTCAGAGAGAAAAATCTAAGTCATGTGTTTTTTATTACCTTGTACTTGTTGTAAACACTTATTTAATGGTTTTTCTTTGATTTAATGAAGCTTTCTGTTGTTTTTGAAACTTGCTTTGTGAAGTAAAATTCTTGCACTTTTCTTTTGCAATGAATTGAATGAATGTGTAGGATGTTAGGATGCATGTTAGAATAGGATTTCATATCATAATGATGATTCTTACTTCAAGCTTCATTTACTAATAAATATGGACAATTGGTATGTTAAAATTTGTTGTAAACCCATAAGTTCCGATAGAGCAATGGATTTAACAATTAGGAGGAACCACATTGAACTTTTGGGTGAAGGAAAGGTAGTCCTAATATTCAATGCAATGTTAGGTAGATATTAGTTGATGGGTGCAAATTGGTGTTTCTAGGGTGACAGACTAGATCCCAAATGAATTAGATCTAGGGCTTTGTACCTTAAATATAAGATTAAGCCAATTAAAGGGCTATTAGGAGAAGGAGACTATATGGTGATAGGCTAGAAGTTTTGTCGTGATAATCTAGTTATTTTAAGAAATTGACCATAGGTTAACTGAGCTACGTTATACACTCGGAAGAGGGTAACTTAGATTTTTTCTCCTATTGTCAATGGCCACATTAGATTCTAAGCATCTCATTTCTAAATATTATATAGGTCAACACAAGAGAAAGGTAGTTTTTACACCTCAAAATTCAAAAGATCAATATATCTAGTTAGATTTAGGTTTGTATTTAAGGCTAGTTGTTACAAAAACACCCTTAATCAACATTCCAAACTATGACCTGATAGTAGTAGACTAGAACTTAGCCTAAGGGATTTCTTACATCGCTTTCATGTGAGATCGATAATCGGGACTCCATTCGAGCTCTATATTACTTGAACGATACGTATACTTGCATAGAGCCTCAAATGTGTAAACTATAAATCAAATTCTAAACTTTATAACATATACATATTGCACACTAGCCGCCTAAAGAAACCGTGTCAAGTTTTTTGCCTGAAAACTAAGTAACTACATAACTATCTATCGGGTCAAGTTTTTGACACCGTTGTTGCTAAAGCTATGGAAAGAAATTTATGAAAATTTTAGTTGAACCTAGAAGACTTAGATTTGAAAATTGTAATGTTAATATCTAATGTGTTTATTTATTATGAGTCTATATAAAAGAAAATTCAAAATTCCAAAAATATTTTTGAGTGCTTGAAGTACTGGATATATGTCTTATTAGTTAAATCTCTAGAGTTGAATGTGTAGTTCACGTACTGCAAACCTTGAACTATATGACACAAAACTAGAGAAAACTTTTAGGAGTTTTAGAAAACCCTAAGGAGAAAAGTGGTGAGCAAGTGAAATATGTATAACTCTAGGGTTCGTCGAGCTGATGACGTTAAATCAATCAAGTTAGATTTGGATTGGGCTGAGCACCATCATTCTTACATACAGTTGTGGAAGAATCGACAAGCTTTCATTATCTACCATGAGAACATTGATATTGATGTGGATCAATTAAGTAGAGAGTATATTCATTTGTATAGGTTTTAGGCTTCTTTGTAGTTTTTTCAAGCTCCAATTAGGGCTCTAATGACTTATTACCTAACAACATCAACGGAGATGATACTAGTATGCATATACATGTAGTTAAATATATGTTTATGTTTGCTGCTTTAACTAAACTTTATTTTTTTTCATTTTAGTATCATTTTTTCTAAAGGGTGGAAGAGTAATTTCAACTAACATTCAACAAATGACATCCAATGGTAGAAGAATTTGAAGGTTTTTGTGGACAGGTTCGTAGAAACATTCATATTACAGATGATTGTTACAGTACAGAGAACATAAGCCCCCTTGCAATTGTTAGTGTTACATCATGTACTTCTATTAATCTAAGAGGCCATTTGGTTTGCTAAAATTGAAATGTAACGTAAAAGGTTTGTAGAATGCTAAGATTATAATGTATTTGAAATATTTTTGAATTGTTTCATTCACCGTAAAATAAACATAAGACTTTATATTTTTGTGTTTGGTTTGAAGTAGATTGAAAACAATGTATTACAAAATATATTTTTTTTGTTTGGCGGAGGGTGGGCTGGTGATCGACACTGTGGACGGTCGACAACTGAGGTCGCGACGACAGTGGCCTCTAGAGAAGGCGGGTGTAGGAGGCCGATAGTCGCGACTTGCGACGTTGGGTGTGGTCGCCATGGGAGGCCACAACAAACTACAACGACAACCACCAGAAAATGTGATGGTGGGCAGCCAATGGTGACGAACTGCCGCAACAGTGGGCTACGACAGGCGACAACGACAAAGGGCAGAGGCGGAGGGTGGTCGACAATGGCGGCAAACAATAGAGGCGGCGAATGATGGCGAACGACAGAGGCAGTGACAACCAAAATAGCGGCAGTGGATGGACGACAGTGGAAGCGATGGTGAACGGATGACGACGACGGCGGCAACGGACGGTGAATAGCCGACGACAGTGTCAGCAGCGAGTGACCGCAATTTCCAATAACATTTTACATGAATGGTGTATTTTAATTCAGCTAAATTGTTCGAATTCTAAATTCAGCCAAAATGTACTACGGTGTAAACTTCAAATTCATTTATTTATTGAACCAAACAACCCCCAAGTCCATCAACTTTTCACAACACAGGTGGATCACAGGATGTTGGCAGATCACAGGGAGCACACCTTGGATTCCACCACAACAATAAGTGTTTTTGACACCCTCACTTTATCACAGCTCACCGTCATTTTTGACTGGTGGTATTCCTTTCCCAAGAACACCTTATACATGTCATTTTTGTTTGTCTCCCTCTATTCTATCTCAACTAGCACATTTCAAGGCATAAGTTGATTAGGTATCACTACCTCAACATTTAGAGGAACATGATCAACAACATCATTTCTAAAGAGATTGAACTGTCTGTGCACCTAAGCATTACACACTGGGGACAAATCCAATACCTACAAGAAAATGCAGTAGACATTAGTATTGCATTTCTTCTCTATATTCTTGCTTATTTGCATATATTTGCCTTAGATGTCTACTCCAATTCATCTTCATACATTCATCATAGTATTTTTGTCATTTTTTTAACAAATTTTCTTAGCAAAATTAAACACTTTACAGGCTAGGTGTAGGACTGAAAAACAATATTTAAAGAGCTCTTTTGGGAGGTGACAATGTGCTACCTAAAAAAAAATTGTTGTTTGACCTCACAAATGAAAAATATTTACATTCGTGCATTAAATAAAAGTAGCTTTTACATATATATATATATATATATATATATATATATATATATATATATATATATATATATATATATATATATATATATATATATATATATATATTTAAGACAAGTGTTTAGTTACCATCCATAAATTGATGCAATAGAGGAATGAGGTGAAATTGAGTTTGACAAAGTTTCATATTTATATTTTACTGCAATGTTTATTCTTAATTTCTGCATGTAAGTTGTGTAAAATTAAAAAAATAAAAAACAAATTAATTATTTTTTTACAATTAAATTTTAAAAGCTAGTTAGTTTCTTTTAATTTAGGCAAATTTGGAAGTTTGTTTTATTTCTTTTTTCGTACAATTGTTGAATTTTTTTTTTTTTATTTTTAAGGACTGATCGAAGGATATTAGACGAGCCCCGATCATCCCTAGGTGTGCTACATATTCGAGCACCGCACCCTACACACAAGGGGGATTCGAACGGGTGATATGAGGGGACTTACGACCTTCAGAGAGGCTGCTCCACCAACAGACCACGGTACGCGCACTCGAACAACTATTGAACGTTTCTTCATGTCGATGTCAAATGATAGATTGAGACATGAAATCCTTCGAGATTTGTTCATCAATTTATATTTGAAAATCAAAATTGCATTTTGATTTTTCATAATCTTAAGATTTGACTTCTAATATTATAATAAATCTCTGGCCAACTTGGAAGACTTGCAAGATTTCTCAATCAATTGCAGCACCAAGCCCCAAACTTTCCATCTTCGGGCAGTGTAAAAGAGGGGTGGTGGTATTCAAAGGTGGGCTTCTAGAAGCAATCCAGCTGAAAGCTATACTTGAGGAATACATATTTCGTTGACTTTGTTCATGTTGTGAAATAAATTTATGGATAATTTTGTATTAAAAAAGTCAAATCTAGCTGAAATCCATGACATGATCTGCTGTGATCCATGCTTTACTTATTCTTGCTTTCCTACAGACTTGTCAGTGAAACTGCTGAATGTTGAAGAATGTTGTTCTTTCCTTCTTATTTCTTTGTTTCATTGATTTCTACTTGTGTTATGTTAAATTTTGAATTCACTCTCTTATTTTTTGTTTTCACTAATCTTGAGGTTATTGTCGGAGTATCACTGACACGACAGTTACTTACGATCGTTGTAGTCTGCTATTGCCGAGAACTGTATTCATTACAATTATTACGGAGAAGAGTGGATCTATGCACTCAAATTCTCTAATTACAAATATTACAGTCGTACAGATTTGTAACTTCAGATTCTCTAATTACGGAGAAGAGTGGATCTATGCACTCAAATTTATACACTACAGGAATTTAAGTTTTTTCAAATTGCCACTATCCATCAGTTATGATAAGAAAATTTATGAACTATTGTCGTACAGATTTGTAACTTATAGGTGTGACTTTTTTTCGAAAGTTAACCTTTCGATTATAATGAATAACGTATAATCGACGGTTTTGCCTGCGTAAAAAACTGATGGGTACGATACTACCGATGAAGAACAATCAGATATATGAACCGACGATTACCGACGACTCAAATTTTCTTTGAAAAAAGTTACGACATTAAATTGTCGGATAGCTGTCAATAAATTTATACAGTGGGAATATCAGTCGATTTTGGAATTACCGACAAACAATGGGAAAACCGACTGTTTTTCTTATCATAACTGATGGATAGTAGCAATTCGAAAAATCTTAAATTCCTGTAGTGTATAAATTTGAGTGCATAGATCCACTCTTTTGCGTATAAATTTAAATCATAACAATCAATTTCGAGCCGAACACGAATACGTTGTTCATGAGACAACTTTGAACTTGGGCAATTTCGAACGAGCTGAACAGAAGCCAAGCCTGAGCTCGTTTGCAGCCCGACTCCCACCCCATTTTTTTGAACAAAAAATAAGCATCACTTGTAGATTAATCTAAATGGGAAGTGTAAAATTATGCATCACAAATATCTAAGTAAATTAATAATAATAATAATAATAATAATAATAATAATAAATAACTTATGAATTTCTTCAAATAACCAAAAAAAAAAAAATTCAGCTTTCCTACTTCGTTAAAAGTTGAATAACATGAATTTCTGCTCTTCGTAAAACCTAAGAAAGCGCAAGGAAGAAGCATGTGGTTTAATTAGAATCATTAAATTTTCACTAATTACAACTTAAGCTAATCTAATTAGATAAACAAATGTAATTATAAATCTTGACTAATCAACAACAAATATATGTATATTAAGTTTTCAAAAAAAATATATATGTATATGTGCCGCAAGCCTTGATCTGTTGGTGGCAGAGTCACTGTAAGTTCTCTCTGGTCAAGGGTTCGATCCCACCGTGGCGCGGGGGGCTCTGGAATTTTAGACACATGACGCAGTTCTCATCATGGGGCCAAAAAGCACTTAGGAAATCGATATTTGGGTCTCTGTCAAATATAGATTTCCTATATATTTCAGTATTTGATGAACGAACAATACTCTTTTGTGCTACTTAAGACTGTATTATAAAGATTACGTATTGGACGCAACTTCAATTTTTAAGCTTTCCTATTATCTTAAAATCTTATGATCAACTCTGATTATTGATTGTAATGTTAGTAAAAGTTCAGCAATAACTCTATCATGCATCTTGTTATTTGTTTCGCAACACCTATGTAATATATTCTTGAAGGATGTCAAAAAGGCGAACATGAGTGTTGGATCCAGAATTGTTGGTGCATCACCCCCCAAGGAGTAGTGTAAGATAGGAGGGAGAGAGAGAAATAGAGATAAATGAAAGAAAGTGTGTAGCTCATTATTCATAGAATTGACCCTCTATTTATAGAAAGGGGATGACATTTGTGAATTTACATGTAATAGGGGATATATTGGTTATTTCAGGTATTTTGCACACGTGGGCTCAGAGCCTAGTGGCTCTAAAGCTTGGCTTGTTTGAATGGCGAGCCCTTTGATAGGTGTTGCTGCTCGGCTAAGCTAGAGAGACCTGTTGGTCGGACTGATATGGAAATGTTGTTGATTGGCTATATTTGATGTTGCTAGTTGGCTGGATTTTTACTAGCAAAAGGTCAGCGAGGTTGACTTGGTCAGCTTAGTAGAGTCAAATGGTTTATCAAATCTGATTGCCGACCCTCAATTCCTAACATGGAGCTTCGCTTGGTTGGGTCGAACAAGACTATCGAGCAAAGAGTAAATCACTATAATGTCACAGGTAGCCACCCTTGGATGAAATGATATTGAGGGATGGTTGAGACTCGTCTCACTGACTCTTGATGATGTTCAGGGAGGCTGCTAAATGCTTTTGAGGGAATTATAAAACTCAAGGGGTTAGTTTTTCCTCTTGGGTTGATTCCATTGTATGGATGTCCTATATTCCCCTCACTTGGCGACTAATTGTACTGCTCAAGTTTTGGTCGCTTGGTTGCCTTGGTTGGTTTTGGTCTTGATGCTTCCAATTGAATTCATGGGCCTCTAAGTCTTTATTGGCGGGCCCTCCTTTGGCACGTCTGGTCCTATTGTGTTGTAAAATCTCATCAAGATTTGAGCTAGTACTTTTTTTGTATATATATTTAGTTCGCTGATTCTCTTACTCCTTGAAAGTTATGCTGCGATAAAAATAAAAGAATTTAATGTAAAAATATATATTTTTGACAATTCAATGATTCAATATTTGAACTCTCTAGATTTTTTTGCTCTGTTTTTCTATAAATAGAGCATGAACGGCTAAGACTTCTAATTCCTTCCCATTTTTCCTTTACTTTTGAGCTAATTGGATTTTGAGTGTTGTCATGGTGGATGGAGCTAGGCGGGATGAACCAAGGTTTTTTTATAAGACACATATTTACATGTTTTTGGTGAGATGAAGGCGATGTCTCAGTTAGAGGGAGACAAGAGGAGGTCCGAAGAAGAGAATAAGGAGGTTGTGAAGGAGAGGGAGGCACCTGATCAGAAGGATCATCTGATTCGCTCTGTTGGCACTAACGATAAGAGGCTTAAGTGGAGGTTGGAGGATAATCGGTTAATTTTCTAGCTAAGATGTCAATTCATGCTTCCAAGTTATTCATTCCTACTATTGTGGCATTTACTCCACTTCTCGCTGAAACTCAAACTTTGCCCACTGATCGGATCGAGAAGGGAGCGACTAGTACCACCTAGAAAGGCCACAGACGACATGTGCTCCATCGTCGTGAGATCGGGAAAGGCTGGTGAGGACGAGATGTTGTTTACTACTTTTGAGTAGATCGAATATTGGGAATTTAATTCTTACTTGCTTATTTTTCATTTTTCAAACTTTTTCATTAAAATGTCTTTTGGTGCAGCCCACCTTGTCAAGGATATTTTGACAACTGATTCTCTTTCGGTGGACCTTGGCACAAATCTGGCCGGAGAGCCAACTATTGTGGATCAAGGACCGTCAAGAGGCGACCGACTCCCAACCGAGGAAGCAGGGACCAACCATCTGAGTGGCATTAGCAAGGCTCAAGGGGAAGCGATTAATAAATACCAAATATTCCTCAAATCACTGACGCACCATCTATGAGAGACGAAGACTTCCTTCGCCCGAACAGTAAGGCTTCCCACATTTGAGGAGATGTGCGGGTTGCCAGCCTGCATCGAGAAGGTCATTCAGATAGAGGGGGAATTGGCTACCCTCCATGGAGAGGTGATTGCCCTCCACCTACACATCATACCCGAAACTCATAGCCTGCAAAATCCAGAGAACCCTAAACCAACCTATCAACCCACCATTACAATATTAAATTACGAAACCATTAACTTACCCAAAAACTTAGCCACCTTCTCTAACACCTAAACTGTTATATTTACAAACATAGAACAAATTTCTTAAGCATTTACATTTTTCACACCTCAATTTTCATATTTACATACATGTAGCACAAATTTATAATTTATTTACATATCTCGCGCACCTAAATTTTCATATTTACATACATATAGCACAAATTTATAATTTATTTACATATCTCGCACACCTAAATTTTCATATTTACATACATAGCACAAACACCTAAATATTACATACATAGCACAAATTTCTTATGTATTTACATATCCCAAACCTAAATTTTCCTATTTACATATATAGTACAAATCTCTTATGCATTCACATATCTTGCACTAAGATTTCATATTTACATACATAACACAAATTTCTTATGGATTTACATATCTCAAGCCTAAATTTTCATATTTACATAAATAGCACAATTTTTTTAGGTATTTTCATATCTCACACCTAAACTTATGTAAAACAATGAAATCCATATACATTGCATACCTAACAATGGAATACAAAAAAAAATTTGAGCAAAATCTATCTATTTTTGGATATAACTCTCATGCAAAGAAAAAAAAGCAAACTTATGCTGATCCAAAGCTTGAAGGAGTGGAAGAAGATTTATTACCTTGGACGGGGTTGGAGCGGTGAATCGAAGCCGGAATCGGCGTAGGAGCTCAAAATTGACAGAGGCGACGGAGGTGACGAACAAGAGCAAAATTGAGATTAGGGCGCAAAGTGGAGCTGCTATTCGAGGGAAACCTACTTTAGGGCTCTTGCGTCAGCCTTAGTGCCTGCTATGGCCAACACTAATAAGTAAAATTAGCGTTGGTCATAACCAATACTAATTCGACGCTATAACGTCCTTCTAGCATCTTTTGCTTGATGCAACTTATCTGTGTCAATTCTTTTGTAAGCGTAACCACGGGGAGACGCTAATCGACTGCTAGTTTTGCGTCAGAATAATTCGGACGCTAATTCACAATTTTCCTATAATGAAGTAAGCTCCATTCGACTGTGTAGACATTAATTGTTGGGTCTCTCATAGGAGTTGGAGGATCTTGTGCTTTGACCATCCATCATGCTCACTCAATTCTCCAGAGAAGGACCAGAGGCACCTGCCAGTAGGCTAACACATCCTAGGGTGGGATGATGAAGAATCCTAACGCCCTCAACTTCAAGACCATCCCTTAGAAAGATGGGTATCAGAGCGAGATGCTCTGTTATTGCGAGTATTATGACTAGTGGCCATTCAATAAGTCGCTTAAGTACTTCAGTGTTCGCACAAAATTGATGCATACTACAAATTTACAGTGATGGGGTAATGAATTATCGTTTATGTATTGCATGAGAATTCAACATACACCCAGACAAAAAAGTGATGAGTACAAACACTAGACGTTTTTACATGGAAATCACAGATAAGAAAAAAAACAAAGGAGTCTAACCTGATTGAAATAATCCACTATGAGTTGGTGATTACACTTACAAGCCTTTGTCCCACAAGTGGGAAAGGGTTATAGAGTTTCTTAACTTACAACAATCATGTATAAAAGAGCTTGCTGCCCCATGATAGAAAGCGATCACAATGAGGAGTAGTTGCTGGAGTTTCAGTGCACTGTCTTCGCGGTCGACATTACATTTTAGATGATGCATTGATCCGAAAGATTCATTGTAAGTCTATGGCATTAATTGTTACTTCACAGGGTGCTTCATTTCTCAACAATTCAAGTCTTGACTCAGCATGGAGCTTCACTACAAAAAGTAAAAGGTGGATGACAATGGTCGACATGTGGTGTTTGATGGTAGTTGGGGCTATAAGATCGAGAAGTATTCGTCGGATCTTCAACGTAAAAGTGATGTTGGATTTTAACTCCTCCAAGGTTCGGTCTTCTTCTGGCTTGAGATATCAGTCCCCTTTGAAAAGGGGAGTAGGTTTTTATTTATAGAGTTTGAGAGAGAAAACTCTACAAATTAAAAAGGAATTGAAACCAGTCCATCAGACAACCCAGAATGATTCCCTCGATCATATTGCAAATTGAGTGATATTGAACTCGTCGGATTTGTCTCGCTGAGATGCTTCACTTGACTATCATGTCAAATTTGGAATTGTTATGATCTTCCAATTATAAACTGAAAACTTTTAAATGTGCTTTAGCGGCTTCATGTAGAATTGATCAGAATCGAATTAAATGAATTTTATTATCATTTTGGTATGTATCATCCAACAATGTAGTTTGACGATAAATTGAAATCAGAGCTCTGGATGATTTTTAATTGAAATTTATACAACTCGTGCTAAAACTTTATCTTGAGATTCGTGATATGCCGATGAAAATTCATTGATGATGTGTCACTATTATCATTTTCTTAAAAAGGAATACGCCTTTTCCATACATAGATTTAGGGCTCGTTTGAGGCAGCTTATAAGTGCAGGTGGCGTTTTGAAAACGCTGTCATACAATTTGTTTCACGTGTTTGATCAACTTATCCAATAACCGCATTTTTTAATTGTGAAAGGCGCAACCCGCGAGATGTTACCCGCGTTCGGTGTTTCGTTGGCATTAATATACTCCCATGCCATTTGTGCCCTCATTCACATCTCCCTCC
This sequence comes from Phalaenopsis aphrodite, assembly GCA_003013225.1. NCBI lineage: Eukaryota > Viridiplantae > Streptophyta > Magnoliopsida > Asparagales > Orchidaceae > Phalaenopsis > Phalaenopsis aphrodite. The sequence continues at coordinate 160,976 of NEWO01000014.1, forward strand.
CCTGGTTCGCATCTACCGCTCCTCCCTCTTCCTCCTCCCGTCTTCTTATTTCTTCTTATTCCTTGCAGAAGAGTAGATGACGATGACCACGCATTGCAGCTACGCTTCAAATCCCTACCACGTTTGCGACAATAATTGCTCGCAAAGACCTCCGCGATCGAAGGCTCTCGCTGTTGATGAGAAATTAGCTCCAACAGATGTTGCAGAGCAAAATGTAGAAAAGGTGGAAGGAAGAAGAAATGTGGATCTTTTCTGTAGGTACACATCTAATACTTACCACAAGTGCACAGATTTCTGCACTCAAAAGATCTCAAATCAGAAAATCTAACCAAAAAGAGCTAAATCAGAAGCAAGAAAGGGAAGACTAATGAATGAATACTAATAATGTTAATCCAATCTGCTCATAGGCTTCTAATCCCTACCATCAATGCACCAAATACTTCTCACAGAGAACCAATGAGAAGACAAAGTTCAAGCAAAGCAAGCTAGGAATTGCTGCATTTGTGAGCACATAAAGAAGCAGCAGAGGGTTAGGGGTGAGAGGGAGGAAGATTGTGGACCCTAAATGCAAATATGCATCAAATTCATACCACAAATGCCCTTCCCACTGCTTCCTGAAGATCAACCAAATGACATAAACAACACATTAAGACAATTCAGTTCTTTGTTATTGGAGATGTCTTGCGGCTCTCCTTCTAAAAAGTGGATGGACTTAGTAGTCAACAGTTCTATATTTTTTGCAGATGTGAGACTTTTTTATGTATTTAATTTGACTTTAATACCACTTTTGCTTACTTTCTAAAGATGAAATACATGTAATTATCTCTTTATTAATTTATCTATTTTAAGTATATTGATGGTTCATGCGGCTTTGATGATAGAAATTCTGGGTTTTTCCAATTCCATTGTTTGCAAGAAATTTTTAGAATGAGTTTTTTTTTTCCAATTCCATGTGGTTTAATATGTACAATAAAGAGTATAAAATGCACATAGAAATTTATTACCTTGTTAATTCTGTCATTGGCTTTGATATGTGCTTCACCTCAATGGAACTTTGTTGATAGAATGGTCATTTATTTAGATCAGGGGCAGAATTGTCATTTATAAAAAAACAACTGAAAATCAGTTGTTTTCTAAATACACAAACCAAACAGCTAGTCAGCTTATCCGAATCAGCTGTTGATCAGCAGCTTATCTGGATCAACAGCTTATTTGAATAAGCTGGATAAACTGCAGCTGCCCCAAAAAGACCCTTGAAAGTACTATGCATATAAATATAAAAATTTTAGGTATGTGATATAAAAATACATAACAATTGTGCACCAACTATGTAAATTTCCCTAAGAAAATTAGATTAAGAAAAATACTTTATAATTAAAATAAATTATTCATGAAAATAATATAAAACTTAGTAGTTGCTATCTAACAATTACAGTCAATGATAAATGATAGCTACAACAATGACTAACGACTATTTATGATACTCCATTAACAAATTTTCATCATCTAACACGAATCTCAGGGTATAACACGAATCTCGAGATGATATTTTAAATAAGAAATATTCAAATCTTGATAGAAAGTCATCCAGAGCTTCGATTTCAGTAAACTTATAATCAAACTGATCGGCTCGATGAGACGGACCCAATGATATGAAAAGTAGCCCAATCTGAGTCAAATCAAGCCCATATCAAGTCATTAAACCGCACTTAAAAGATTTTCAGACATATTTGGAAGATCAAACGGTTGTCAAATATGACAAGTTTATACTTGAATCGAGCGTCACGACAAGACGAATCAAACGAGCTCAATATCACTCAATTCTAACATCATTAAGACACTCAAATGTTCATTAAAAGGTGTATGATCGAGGGAAGCTCTCCGGGCCGTCTGATCAAAATGGTTCATATTCCTGCATTAATTGCACCCAAAATATTATAAATTGAGCATCATCTCTCTCATGAGAGGAAGCTGAAGTCTAGTGAAAGCATGAAGCTTTGAGAAGAAGCTATAGCTCAGCATCACCGCAGACCGTTGTCGACCACCGCTAACCACCAACCAGACATTATCAGTTGAAGCTGTAGTCTGAAAAATATGATTACCCTTTCCTGTCTGTGAAACAGATGATTTTTGTAATCATCAATCAATAGTGAATTTTCGCAACTGGGCCAGACCCTGTGATTTTTCCAATTACGGATTTTCCGCGTAAAAATTTCTGGAGTCGTCACCGCTTCATATTTTACATTTCATTTGAATTTGCATTATTTTGATGATAATTTGCAATCAAAATGCGCCGCAATATCACTTCAGTTCAAAAGCTATCTACCACTAGAGAGAGCTTTCAGCATGGATAGAAAAATGAACACTAAAAAATATTAGCCGAAATATATCAAATAAAACTGTTAATGTTCAACCCTGTAAATTTCTATAAACACAAGTCAAAATTGCATGAAAACCATGAAGGCAATCAAAAGTCAACCTCCAGAAGCAGCGCCTCAGCCGACAAATACGTTTTGACATTGAGACATTCGTACGTCAAGGTCAAACTCAAGCGGGCCCCATGTGGATCACCGCCACCCTCCACGTGGTCAATCAGTCGCCTCGCGTGATGTTCGACGTATGATCCGATGGTCGTTATGAGACGCCGCCGACTCATCGAACGGCCACCTAGCCTTAATCTGATTGTTGGGAGCGGGCCCCATGTCTCCAAAAATTTGACACGTGGCAGTATTTAAAAGGACAGGCCCATGTGAGCTCTCGCTGACTAGAGAGAGAACCAGCTGGTTCTAGACGGACCGTCCGCCGGATGCCTCCAAGAAATCGCTTTAGGGACTCATAATGATATTAATTAAATA
>NEWO01000014.1:170105-187909 GCA_003013225.1 Phalaenopsis aphrodite
CCGAGCTCCTCCTCCGCTTCAGCTACCAGAACCGTGTTGCTGCTGCGGCCGCCACCGCCGCAGAGACTGAAATGAAGAAGAAGATTTACAGGGGCGTGAGGCAGCGCAATTGGGGCAAATGGGTTGCGGAGATCAGGCTGCCGCAGAACCGGATGCGGCTGTGGCTCGGGACCTACGATTCGGCGGAGGCGGCTGCCTATGCTTACGACCGGGCGGCGTACAAGCTTCGTGGGGAGTACGCGCGGCTTAACTTCCCGGAGCTCCGGGACGCCGGAGCAGAGTGCTCGGATAAACTGCGCGAGCTTCGGTTAGCTGTGGATTCAAAGATTCAAGCCGTTTGTCAGCGGCTGGCAAAGCAGAGAAAGAAGAGGAGAGGTGAGGGGGAGAAGAAGGGGGAGGAGAGAAAGGGAGAACAGAGCTTAATGGTGGGTGAAGGTGGCGGGGAGATGGACGGCGGGGAGTGCTCGTTGGCCAGGTTTCCTTCTTTTGATGTCGATCTTATTTGGGAAGTTCTTGCTAATTAGCCGAATAGTTCATGGGGAAGAACACAAATCTCCGGCGATGGCCGGAGTGCATTTTTTTTTGGGGTCATGAATTTGAGACTTGTAAAATTTATAACTTCTCATTTAAGAAAAAAGAAAATTGTAAAAGATTTACATGTTTATGCTCCTCACTAGGCTTTGTTACACGAAAGTTACGTGGTGGAAGAGGCATCATCGTCTTCGACCGAACACGATGAGTATCGAAGTAGGCTACTTTTTCAAAAGAAATATGAATTTATGTGTCGCTTTTCGCTTAATCGAACGAAGCATGACTATGTTCTCGAATGAAATTTTGATAGTTTAGTTATGGCATGAAAATATAACAAAATTTATATCTTTGATGAGTTTAAACATAATTGTAAGAAATGTGAGTCAATATGTTTTAGTTTGAGGTTTTGAGTTTTATTTTATGTTAAAGAGTTTTAGGTTTAAATGTCTTCTAAATTTTAATTTGAAATGTTGAACTGTGTTTCTAATTTACTTTTAAAGTGTTTTAAATTGAAAATTTTCGTTTAAGTGAAAATTGGTAAAGTATAGAGCTGGGCTTGAATGGTGAAATCAAGCGGCTCTAAAGTAAATTGAGGTGCGTAACTACACGTAAAGAGGTATGAAAGAGAAGGTTCTAATTGTTAAACGGGGTTCTAATGAATAGCCTAAAACCTAGAGAATATAGGGCGAGACCTATAATCCGGGTGAAATTGGTGAACCCATTCTCAAAATGGAAAGTCCAAAGATAGTATTTTGAATCTGGAAGGGGAAGAGATACTACTGATAATTAATAACATGATTTATTAAAAAAAATGGAGTGAAAAACACTTCCCCAGCGGAGTCAACAGAAAAAGAACCTGATCGAAAAGTTTTTGTTCGCAACACCATAGTGTGTTTCAGAAGAGATTTTATCTAGATGATCTAGCACAACAATCTGCGGACTAATATGTCCTCCAAAAGGAAAAGAATATTATCTTAGAAATGGGTCTAATTGTCTGGATGATAAAAGCCTTCTTTCGGTCTACATAACAAGTTTCCTTACCTTACACGTGTACAATAAGTTTTATTTTAATTTTAAGGTCTTGTTTCCCACAAGAGCAAGTCATCATAGTTAATTACATCCTCAAGGTCACGAACACTAAAGAAAACCCTTGGTTAGTGTAATGAGTCAAATTATGAAATAATTTAAAAGATTTGAGCTCAAAGGGGTAGAAAAGCTTGATTATCCAGTAAAGTATGTCTCAAATCCAGGAGATGGTTTGAAAAAATCGAAATGCTCTTTAAAATGATTAGATAAGGTTTACAAGGTGAATCAATGATATTTAAAATGATAGGCATGAATTAATCAGGACTGTTATACTATAGGGTATGGTAGGAAAGATTTCTAGATGGAAAGTCGAACCTAAACTCTATAAAGAAGCCTAACAGCTAGACACTGCCAATGCAGCTCTCTCTTCACCACAAGATTTTTTCTTATGTGTTCACTGGGGATGAGGCTCTCCCTTCACTACAGGAGTATTGCTTGCATGACTTTTGAACCCCAGCAGATTCGCAAAATTGGTGACTCCGCTAGAGTTGAGGCTTTCTCTTCATCAGGGGAGGTTAGCTTACTTCTTATGGATTCCAAATTATTCGCAAGAAGCCAATCTCTTCCTGAGTCACCGCCTTCATAGTATTCTCTCTGTCACCACTTATGACATTTAACTGCTTACATTTACATTTGCATGTTGTATGGATAATGAATCAGACGAGTTATGAGAGTGACTCATGTGTTGGTTGCGATGCCTTAATGAGCAATGTTTGTCGGGTTGATTATGATGAATAATACGAGTTAAGTCATCGTGATTGATACGAGTATGAATTTGCTAAGGATCTAAGGGATCTAACTCGTGTCACCCTTGCATGTTAAGGGCCCGCATTTTATGGCCCGTATTTTAAAATATAAAAAAATGTATTTTTCTACTCATTACGCTCCACCATATTTTAAATTTATGCATATAGAGAAGTAAACCATACGTAAGACCAACCTCTTTTGTAAAATCAATCTTAGGTGACACCCTTTAGATTCCTTAGATCCTTAGGACGGGGTGGGGGCGACGACCTTGTCAAAGTCATACTTACCCATAAACTTACTATGCACTTAGATGTTGGTTAGGACACTTATCATTGTATGGTGTGTTAGGCTAGGATTTAGGATGCTGGGTAGTTCTTTTTACACCTATCGTTCTATGTTATTTTGCTTTTGTGCTAGTCATGTGTCACTTTTTGTACTTTTGGTGTCCTGCATGATTGATATGCATGATAATATAATAGGGTGTTCTTTTGCAGGATGTCGTGCCTGCATACACACTCACATAGGTGCTTCTATGGGGGAGTAAGTAATGATTTATAATCCTTTTTTTTGCAGATTCTCTTTAGCTCCCCCAATTATAAGACACTACCTATTTTGTGTTGCATGGCTTTCTCGCTAATGCTTGTTTTATGCAACTCATGTTTTAATTTTCTCTTTATAATGTATTTGATAGAGTCCTATGAGAGTCTGTATCAGATATAAGGTATGGGCATGAGTTTCAAGGTGAATGACGCACCAAACCATGTGATGAGGACTAGGAGCGGTAGCTTGTGTTCCTTACCTTAAGTCTGAATTTTACATTTTTGTATAAACTTAGGATCATGCATGTATATGCGGAGTCCGACCACTTTTACTGCTTTTCTGGGATATATTACCGATCTAGCGTTGTTTTGTCCTCGTTATATAATTTTAGAGTGCTTTATTTTCCATGTGTCTGTGTGACTGAATTGTTTATTTATGTGATCTGGGTATCACAAAAATTATAATTTAGGCTCACTAAGGACCATAAAATTATAATTATTTATATTTAAAAAATCTTATTAAAATATTAAGATAAATCAAAATTTATGATTAAAAGATTGAGGACCTTTCAAAACATGCATTGGTTTTCTGTATGGCCTTCAAGCTGGTTTTAAAATGGGTTGCTTGCATGAACATATCCCTAGTCATATTTAATAGAGCTTACATGCTTAAAATTGTGGTAAATAATTGCATGATGTTACATGTCATGAGGAAAAGCCCTCGTGCTTCTCCAATTCGACAGAGCCAGCATAGATCTCTACTTAAGATGTTGTCTAGTGCTCTTAGGTTAGGAGATTCTCATACCTAGATAAGGTGTAAGTCCTTTTGTTTGGAGCCTCTACACCTTTGTAACTGGGCCTATTCTTCTCCTTTCGTTTCTGCAGCATCCCCACCTCTTAAAGCTCTAGCTGATAGTCATAGGATAGAGTCACGTTGCTTTGACCTTAGGGCTACTGATATCCATCGCCAATGTCACAATTCACGAATTGTTGACCAAGGATCTTAGAAAGTCTTGGGTTGACTACCTTCAAGATCGAGTAGGCTTAGGGTCACAGTAGTTTGAGATGACCAGTCTGTGGTACCCTGAACTGACAACCTCAACCTCTTAGAACAACTCCTCCCTACCTTTGATTACCCTTGTTGAGCCCTATCTTCTCCTTTGACATCATTGATATTATTTTAACGACAAGATGTTGATAAGCCACTGCTCGTTTGGGATACGATGACTTGTTATATGCGCATATGACCCGAACATGCTTTGATGCATTGGAATATCCCCGTCAAAATGATCATGGTCATATAGTAGGCTCTATATGTCGAGAAGTCGCTACCCATTTGGGATGTGAGAGATTCACTGTGTGCTCGATGGCTTTGTGCAAGCTTCGAAGAAATATGACTTTCTCATACGAAATAACCACCCTTTGTGGACCTATTTCCCAAAAATCATGATAATAAAAGCTAAGCCCCTTTTATCGAGGTATACTTGGGTATCCCTCAAGATGTAATTAACCAATAGATTATTAGTTTATGCACTATCTAGCTTTTACTTTCGCTTCTTGCATTGTAGTTATCCTACTTTTTTTTCATTTTATGCTTAGACACGACATGTTTTGCTATTCTGCTTTTACTTTTATGCCTTATATTTCATACTAATTATGTTTACTAATTCTAAATTTTTTTGTTGTTGCAAATGGCAGGTTCTCGGCCTCTACAAAAACCTTGCATTCATATGTTTTTGGGGAACACATATTGGAGGCTGAAGAAAGTCCTCAGTGGCGCTAACAGTATGACCCCATGCAGCCAATCTGAAGAACTCTTTTGTTGCCCCTTCTCTCGCACCATGTCCCTCGCAGGAATCACCTCCCACTCATGCACCATATTTCACCCAGATTCTTCATTTGATGAGCCATGGCCCTTAACTCCAACACCTGAGATGGCTGACACCACCGACATAGTTTATATTGAGTTGGACGACGACCCATAAGTCAACCTTCTTTTTTAAAGTATTATAATTTCAATTTTCATTCCATTTTATAGTGTACCTAATGTTTCATTTACATATTTTATCCCTCCAGACTACATGTGATGTTGATCACGAAGATCATTTGATGCAGGTATGATCAGTCATATCTCTCATGAAAGTAGATCCAGATTATCGCTCGGGATATGTATTTTAGGGAGTTCGATGTATGATATTTTAATTTGAAATAGAAAGATAATTTCTACGTTTTTTTATGCTAGTCAAAATTAAGTAATTCTAATTTGCAGTGGTCATTTTACTTGTTGTTGGAACATCACTAGCAGATTTGACTGATTTTTAAGCTTTGTGTCGGGCATGGGCTCGAGGATACGTTGACTATAACACATAAGAAGGGGCAGAGGCCTCGTGGGGAAGTCTGGGCTGAGTTAATTTGAGCATGTGCCTCTCCAGAATACCAAAGAAAGAGACAAACAAATCAGCATGACCGAACAATGGTGGGAGCCAGAGGGGTTGCACTCCACATTTGAGGTTCGATCCTGCACACAGAGCACTACCGAATGCTAGTAAGATTGTCTCAAATTTGAGAAGCTTACATATTTATGTAATTACGTGGCTCTTATATTTATTTGATCATGTATACAAGCTAAGGAGTTTAACAGAGAGCCATCTACAGCAGACTTGCAAGTCCTTACACATCAGTGTGTGTGGGCACACAGAAGTGGGTGCCCAACCACTCTTGGTGTGTCAATGTAAGTTTTAAAAATTTAATTTTCTAATTTCTTGAGGGGCTATCAATATGTCAATAAATGTTTAAAATGTCAATTAATGTTTGAATTTTGTTATGCATGAGGAGTACGAGCAGCTTCGAGAGAGATAAAAGGAGATGACTGGTCAGACCTCACCGTCCGCTAGCAGCATTGGTAGCCAACCTACCACTGCTCAGTTCAATTTTGAGTTGTAGATACAAGCGACATGGAAGAAGAAGGGGATAGTGTATGGCCTCGGAGCAAATGGGATAGTGTTTGAGGCCGAGCGTACCCGTGCAGCTATGGGTGGCGCTAGGTCGTTACAGGCTTAGCATGAGGAGCTTGTCATGCGGGTCATGATGATGAATGAAGAGCTCAAACATATGTGTGAAGGCCAGCAGATGGTTACAGATAATCTAGCACACCTAACAGAGAGTTTTGATCACCGGAGCAATCGAAATATAAGTGTTGTCGAGTAGGATAAGGAGAATGAGGAGCATGATGAAAGTGAGAAAAATTAGGATTTTCTTATCTGTTTGATGATGTTCCCCGGATAAAGGGGTTAATTATATGTTTTTATCAGTTATGTGTAATCGAACTTTTAGTTTTTCTAGCTCTGAACATTGAACACTTTAATCGGTTTATCTTTAATTTAATTTGGTATCATTAGTTAGATATGTTAGAGTTTTCTTTTATCACTTATGATGATATATAAAATTATGTCAAATTATATTGCTTAGGTTTGTTCTATACAAATGTGTGAAATTATAATCATTTTGTTGTATTTTTTTTTATTATTATTACAAATTTGCGTTGGATTAGAGTTGGAATATTTCCAACACTAAGTGCATGTCAACGCCACTGACGACGTTCTCATGAGCCATGATTTTTCAAGTTTACAGGATATTCAAGTTCAATACACAGTCTTTGAGACCTTCTCTTAAGCCTCATACACATCTCTCTTACATCTCTCTTCCATTAAAGTAAGATAGTTACCTAATTGTATGTACTCACGGACGATACAAGACTCTACTTCATAAAAGACTTCAACAAACGCTCTGTAAAAACAAAATTTTGCAGTTTTTTTACTTCTCATCCTTGAAAGAAGAATCAATAAACTCATATTAATGAGGCCCAAGTAACTCTACCTTAATTTGGTACAAAAAATGTATCAAGAAAATAAATGTGATATTATGATAGTAGAGTTAAGATGTTAATAATCCCATAGTTTAGTTGACAAAATTAAAATAAGGAACACTTATCATTAATATGAAATCCCAAAAGTTAATATTGTATATGATATATATATATATATATATATATGTATATATATATATATATATGTATATATATATATATATATATGTATATATATATATATATATATGTATATATATATATATATATATGTATATATATATATATATATATGTATATGGGATATAAAAATATAAAAATAATGTGGCATGCATGCAATCTCTCCATTATTTTTAAGCTTAAAAATGGAATTTCCCGTCAAGACTTCCCAAATTGTGCAGGAGATTCCAGATGGATCCGCGCGCATCTCGGGAAGGTGCGGCCCCGCGTCGAGAGGCGCGACTCAACCATGCCACCGCCTCCTTGTTGTCTATTTCTAAATTCGCACCCTCTGATGGTCCCTTTTGCATATGTATATCACATTTATTTCTGCATGCGGTGTCCGATTCTGACTGTAGATTACAGTGATCTACGATTAGAATATATTTCAATTTTTTTTTAAAAAAAATTTAGGTGGGATCCATTGAAATACATCATGACCGTAGATCACCTGATTTACGGTCAGGATCGGACACCGCATGCATGTCCTCATGCAAGATGCATGCGGTGTCCGTCTGTATGGAATAATTTTTCCCGTTTTAGGCAGTTTATAAGTGTGAGTGACATTTTTAAAAAACCGTCTTACAGTTTGAAAAACATGTTTCAACAGTTTATCCGAAAATGCAGTTTGTTTTTTACACTAAACACAGGCCCCAGGTCGAACCCGGCTGGACACCCGCAGGTCGCGTTTCAAGATAAACTATTTATTTGAATAAGCACAAACTGCCCCAAAAAACACACTAAATGTGTACTAGAAATTTTTACATGAAGTATAATATGATTGTATTTTTTATTTTTTCAATATAATTATATCATACTAGATGTCTTTCACATTGAAATAAAATAAAATAATTAAAAAATAAATAATTTTGTGAAAATCTATTATTATTCACAGATAGAAACTGAAATTGTTAATCATAATTATAACATTTTTTTACTTGCATATATTAACGACTTATGTGCTAATCATAGTCTCGTATGCTTAATTAAGAAAATTATGACCTTCAAATTTTCATATATTTTGAATAAAGTTTTGATAACTATATGAGTTTAACAAACTAAGTAGGGTTAAACTTGAGTTAAATATGGTTAAGAAAAAAACATTCTAAGTTCTAATAACACAACAAACACGAATGATGATCTCCCAAACTCATCTCATTTACGCCATTAAAATCACATCTATAGTATAATTGGGGGCTACTCGTGTCAAGCTCGACACGAGTAGCCTCCAATTAACAGATCCCATACAATTATGTAGATGATGAAGAGATCTAACTTTGAACGACAAATTTTTTAGTAGAGATTGATAGGGAGCTAAAGATCAAGCATCGAAGGCCAAGTATCGAGAGCTCGAATGGCAAACTGGCTACCGAGAACGAAAGCTGATGGCCAAATACAAAGTTCTCTAAAAAGAAAAGCATCTCGGTCATTTATTGTCTCTAGTTGACTTTGAAGAAGAAATCTAAGGCACGATCTCGATTTTTATAATGACGCGACGAAAAGGATAACTGCACATCGATAGATATTAATGTGTGATAAAGATTTATATTTATCAACTAAAGAGAAATTCAACAATATATAAAAAGGGAGTTACACTGACAGTTTGATGTCGCACCACAGTTTTTTCACTTTGGCAAAATTGTGTTTTTGTCAATATTCTCAAAAAACTACAATAAAAACTTGTGTTTTCTCATCAAGTCTTGCTATTTGCAGTGGCTGCGAGAAAGCCGTGGCCTAACTTTTTCAAAAGAAAAAAAAAATTGTAATAGTCATCATAGCTTTACAGGTGCTATTTCAAACAACTGCAGCTGCCCCAAACAGACACTAAATGTAAAGAGGCTCCTCTCTTTTCCATCTAAAAAGCTTCTTATCATTGCAATCTAACTCCTTTAATAATAATAATAAGATCATCTGGTGGCGATATAACATATATACCGTGCAAGCTAGCTGGCCAAGTGTTGAGAGATGAATTGCATGACCATGTTCGTTCATCTATATTAATTTCATCCACCAACCTCTACAATATCATGATTATTAAATTTCTCAAGCAATATGTGTATGTTTTCTCAAGCAATATATGTCTTGAGGTTTTTCCAAGTGCCATCCACACTCTTCTTAGAACATATGTTTTGTTCGTACCAAGCGGCGGATATCACGAGGGAGTATGGCGGCATATCGTATAATTCTTTGTATTTATATGTCTAATATTTAAAATTAGGAGCTGCATGAGCTGTGATAATGTATGTAGGTCACAAATACTAGAGTTAAGAGTTGTATGAGCTGAGATGAAGCCATAATTGAGAATTGTATGAGTCACAGAGGTTGGAGTTGTGAGTAGCATGAGCTGTGATGTTATTCGTAAGCAATAGAGGCTGAATTTGGGAGATGCATGATTCATAGGCCACATAGGCTGTAGTTGGTCATGTAAGTCATAATAGTGAGTTGCTAGGAGAGAGCGACAAATATAAACAATTATTATTGAGTGTGTTGTTACATAATCTTCATGATGTATTATAACTCCATTTTGGATGTGTGTTGCTACACTTTATGTGCAATACACTTTCTTTGAGGCATTATTACACTATCTTCGAAGTGTGTTATTACGCTGTCTTCGAGGCGCGTTGCTTCGTAAGATACTTCGTTGCTCTGCAATGTTGGTCGTTAATGCTTCGTACTCTGCAGTGTACATTGTTACTCCGTAAATGACTTCATTGCAACAAGCAGGGGTGGTCAATGGTGTTTGACGACGTCCTGCGAGCAGTGGTCGGTGATGGTCAGCGGAGCGGGTGGCGTTCAATGAACATTCGACATGGAACAATGGATTTCACTTTCTTCCTCTGTAAGTCTCGGGGCCGACATTCGAATTATTTGGGTCGAGTGGCGAATTTATTGATTGAATATTATTGATACTTTTATTTAATTTTAAAATTTTTATTATTACATAATTAAATATTAAAATTTTGAAATGTAATTTCTAACTTGGGAAGTAATTAATGTTAATTTCCATGAAGCAAAATAAATAAATAAATAATTTGGGTGATTTGGAGGGCTCCACTCCATTTAAAATGGCAAATGTCGTTCCCAACACAACGGGAAGAAACGATCCCCAACTAAAATTAGAACTCCTCCCCGATTTCAGAAGCAAACCAGAACCAGAGCAGTAGGGACCGAAGAATCTCTGAATCAAATCGGAGAAACGGGGCCGACGCCATGACATTCGCCGCCTTGGGAACGTCCGTTGTTTCTCCGGCGACGGATGCCGAGCTCGGAATCGGACTCGGGTTGCGTCGATCGCGATCAGAGCCGCTGCTGCGGTGCTCTTTCAGAGTTTCGCGGCTCGCGGCCGCTTCGCCTGGATTGAAGGCAAGTCGATCGATCGGAGCCTTTCCGTTGGGTATTTCAGGATCGATCATCCCCAGCTCGATCCGATCGCTGATCTTCGAGCCAGAGGATGTCGGTCTGTTTGATGCGGGGGAAAGCGAGGAGGAAATCGCTGCTGGTTTTCAGGATGAGAATTTGTCGAAGAAGAAAGCGAATTGGGTGCAGAGGATCTGCGAGATTCGGGGTCGATGGAAGGATTTTCGGCCGAAGAATGGGAGGGGAGAAGCGGAGGGGGTGAAGTGGGAGGATGATGATAATGGCTGCGGAGTGAGCTACGAATCTGAGGAGGAGCAGAAAGAATGGGATCGGGAGGAGTTCTCCAGGTTATTGAACAAAGCATCGTGGACGGAGACTAAGCTCTTCGGGCAGCTCGCTTTCCTCTGCAACATTGCTTATTTCATTCCAGAGATCAAGGTATGCAAATCCTTCCATTCTTTTTCTTCTTCTTCTTCTTCTTCTGTTTTGGTTCTCGTTTTTGATGATTTGGGCAATTTCAATCTGAATCTGGAGCATTCTTGTTTCATAATTATTGAAAAAAAACGTTTTTTTTTTCCATGAATCAATTTTTATTTAAGAATTTGAGAACTCTTATGTTTTTTTTTTAAATCATTTGCGTGTACGTCAGTAACCTACAAATATGTTACAGGAAAGATATTGAGAGATTATAACCTCGTTATATCCCACGTAAACTCCCAGTAACCTAACTGTATCTTCTAGTAAGTTTCACGCTTCTGTTTTCATATATTTGTAGGTTACAATATGTTACAGGGAGGTTACGGAAGGTATAACACGAATATAACCTCCAATACTCTGCTTGTAACCTATTTGTAGGCTACTGACGATGTACACAATTTTTCCCCCTTTTTTTAGGCAATTTTTTGAGGTTCCTTTTTGTTCAATTAAAACCTTTTGTCTAGGTTGCGGTTAGCCGGTTAAGTGGTTAAATGGACACCAACTAATTTAGTACATAGAATTTAAGACTGATTTTATTGCCGGGAAGTTAAGCACACGTTTCCATAATAATATATAGTTTTTAAAGCATCAATACATTCATTTTTGTATAATTTATAAAGATTTATAAAAATCACATCGTATGTTTTTATTAAAAACAAAAGGTGGCAAGTTGGCAGACACGTTGCCATAATGCCATGCATGTATCTTACGTGGCAGATCACTAGCTGTGTCTAAAGTATAATATTGAGCTATTTAAGTATGATGTAAATAAATATAAATAATTTATATTATTCTATGAACTAGAAGTATGTACCTAATGTATATAGAAACATAATTTGAACTTTGTGAGCCATTATCTAATGGTACTCTTTATTCTATTGTAGGCAATAGTTCAAGCTGAATGCCAGTGGCTTGATTTGGTTGTTGTCTTTATATAATGAAGAAATGATAGTTAGGAAGATTTGTGTTTGTATTTTGATATTTTATACATGTCTGTTGCATTCTGTCATGTAGTTCGAGATAGTTGATACAGGGGTGTTGAAGGTAGGACATGATCGTTCTCTTCATAAAACATGAGATCAAATAATCAAATCAATTCTATTTGAACATCAATAGTTGATGGATCTCAAGCATCACTGATACACTTTAAACGTTATAGGTTGGGAAAACTTTAATAGCAAGTTTCATCTGATCACTAGTAGTCGATAGATCTCAAGTATCACTCTAGCACACTTTAAAGAAATGTATGAGGAACGTTGTAGGTTTGGTAAACTTTAATTGACTTGAATTACGTTGTTGTTCTTCTTCTAGGAGAGAGATCAGACAATTGAAAGGTCTTGCGATAGATTTCGATGGCTTACATGTATTTGATTTAGGTGGATGTAAACATTGTTCTATGATTAGTATTTGACAGATGCGATAGAGAGGAGTTGGGTTGCGATACATAACGCTCTATAATTCTATAAAGCCAATATTTCTTCCCACCAATATTCATCTGAATATACACAAACATAACATACTTGTAGAGTTTTGGAAAGGATATTTAGGACATTTTTGTTAGAAATCAAGACATTTCATTCGATTATCAGAATACTTAATACAAATTAATATTTAGCGTATATAAATATGTTAATAAAATCATAATGAAGTAATTTTAGGTTCAAATTTATTTTATTGAGAAACTTATTTTAATATTAAGCATAGTAAATTTAGCGATCTTTTTCTCAAATGATCACATCAAATTTCTAATTTTATTTTCTGTAGTACTAAGAGTAAAAATATCATATCATTAGATCTGTCTCATCAATTAATTCATATAAAGATCTCGCAAGACATTGTACATGTCATTCGGGCTAAGTGAATAGTTAAAGTTATTGTATCAAAAAATTAATTTGATGGTCATCTAATTGCTTCATTAGTTAGATTTCATTTTCCCCTTAATTGTCATAAATTAGTGCAACCTTTTTGATAATTAAGAAAAATGGAGCATTTACATGCATCCAATGCAATTCTGACATATTTATATGTCTAACATCTAAATCTTAAATATATAAGAATGATGTTGTATTTATATAAATCTTCCATGATTTTGCCCACACAGTATCAATGCTCTACTTCTCTAACGTGCAGGACGATGAATTGAGGAGATACCACGGGCTCCGGCTGGTAACCTCTTCGCTAGACAAGAAGCAGGAGATTGCAATCAAAGCCAGTCTAGATTCCGATTCCACCAGCGCCGCCTGGCTGGAGCGCGCGCCACCATCATCAAGCCTGCAGGCAGCCCGCTCGTCCTCCGTGGCATTCGAGATCGCCGCAACGGCGGCATCCTACATCCATGACAAAGCCAAGAGTCTGCTCTACCGAAGATCACAAGCCACCGATGAGAATGAGATTGCAGCTGATTTTCAATCGGGTGGGAAATGCAGGACTTACAAGTCGAAAATGGCGACTTATGTCGCAGCATCGTCGGTAACGGCGGT
Source organism: Phalaenopsis aphrodite (assembly GCA_003013225.1). Classification (NCBI taxonomy): domain Eukaryota; kingdom Viridiplantae; phylum Streptophyta; class Magnoliopsida; order Asparagales; family Orchidaceae; genus Phalaenopsis; species Phalaenopsis aphrodite. The sequence continues at coordinate 183,407 of NEWO01000014.1, forward strand.
GGTGGCGGCGGAGGAAAAGGCGAGGCTGGAGGCTGCCAGGGAACTACAGTCTCTGCATTCTTCGCCTTGCGAGTGGTTCGTGTGCGACGAGCCCAGCACCTGCACTCGCTGCTTCGTTATCCAGGTTCTTCAAAATTTCCTTTTTTCTATTAGTTTGGCGGTGCTATTCCTGCTCTTGATGAAATCACTAGTCATGTGAAGGTTATAGAAAATAAAAACAATATTTCGTACTCCTCTCGTGTTAGTTTTCATTATTCAGGTGTTATTATGGTGATATTCATGTATTATTGTGTGCTGGGAATATTATCGGTATTATAATAACATAATAAAATATCAACACTACTACAATAACACCTGAAAAACACAGAATAACACGGGATGAATATTTTCCCGTGTTACAGGGCTAGATTACAAGAAAACAAGCTTTTTTTTTTCTGTCAGCTTCGCGTGTAGGTGATTCATTAGACTCCAGATGTAATAACTTTTACTCTCCATGGTTCTCCTTTTAGTGCTAGTATATTAAATTTTAGGAGCATTAACATTGGGACCATCCGAAACTTGCTATTTACAAATCATTCGCAATTTTTCATCCATTTTTTATATTCACACTCAAATACCAAAACTTATGAAAAAACCCCAATTCACATTTTTCATTTTTATCAAATTCTAATTAGTTTGATCGTGGCACACATTAAATACTTCAATTTGATAGTTCAAAAAAAAAAAACATCGAAGTGGTTAATTTATAAATATCATTATTTTGGGTGATGTATATATAATTATCCCATAAATTTTTGTGGCATTTACATATAAATCACCAAAAATTCGCTATTTACTAATCAACCATCATCTTTCATCCATTTTTCATATTCTCACTTTAAAATGAAAATTCATGATAAAATTCCAACTCATATTTTTTCATTCCGTTCAAATTCTCAGTAGTTATATTGTGGCATGTACAAATACATCAGCCCGATGACTCTCCATAAATATCAAAATTTCCAATGATCTATTTGTAATCATCCGTAAATTTTTTCTTAGCTATAAATTGAACAACATAACAATTATCTATAAAATTCTTAGCAAAAGTTCAACTTTGAATTATCTTATATAGTGTGTGTTCAACGTACTCAAATCAGTTGGTTGGGCATCTTCTTGTCAGCTGTATGTACCCTCTGGTATGAGGTTCAATTTCTTCGAGTGTAGGGTGTGGTACTCGAATTCTTAGACCCATGAGTGATAGCCGAACCTCGCATAATAGCCCCGAGCCATTTCTTTGTTAATATATATACATATCGATCTATATAAAAAGTAAGAACATTTAATTGCATCTAAACATTTGTTTGATGAAATGTCAGGGATCCGATTCTCTGGCCTCGTGGCAAGCCAATCTCTTCTTCGAGCCAACCAAATTCGAAGTAAGTCCTCAGCCCCCCATCACAACCCCATTTAAAAATAAACCATTGTATATAATTTTTTTTATATATAATATAAGGATGCAGCATATGATTATACAAAAAAATGTGCATACACTCATAATATAACATGAAGCAGGAAACAGAAGCTCTAGTCCACCGAGGAATCTACGAGGCAGCTAAAGGCATCTACCTCAAACTTCTTCCCGACATCGAGTCCCACCTCCTCACCCACGGCCCCAACGCCCGCTTCCGCTTCACCGGCCATTCCCTCGGAGGCAGCCTCTCCCTCCTCATCTCCCTCATGCTCCTCTCCCGCCGCGCCATCCCCCTCCCCTCCCTCCTCCCCATCGTCACCTTCGGCTCCCCCGCCGTCCTCTGCTCCGGCCACCTCGCCCTCCATTCCCTCCGCCTCGACCAAACCCACATTCTCGCCGTCATGATGCACCGCGACATCGTCCCCCGCGCTTTCTCCTGCGACTACCCCAACCACGTCGTCAAACTCCTCGGCCGCCTTAACTCCTCCTTCCGCGCCCACACCTGCCTCAACGCCGACAAGCTGCTCTACTTCCCTCTCGGAAAGCAGTACATCCTGCAGCCGGATGACGAGTTCTCTCCGACTCACCCTTGGCTTCCGTCCGGGGCTGCGTTATACGTGTTAGACTGCGACGGCGATGGCCGCCGCGGGGCGCTGCGGAGGTTTTTGAACACGCCTCATCCGCTGGAGACGCTGAGCCATCTCAAGGCTTATGGGTCTGATGGAACGATATTGCGAGATCATGATTCAGGGAACTATCTGGTGGCTTTGAACGGGCTTCTGCGGCGGCGTACGAGGGTTCGGTCGAGGAGGCGGCGGTGGAGCCAATGGTGCCCGCCGGAATCGTTGGCTGTTCATGCGTGGGTGAAACATGAGAGCCAGGTAGGGAAGGAGATTGCGTCCGGAGCTTGACATGGGATGGTATGCGGCTATTGTAAATAGGCAATTGGTTCCTCTTGGCTGGGATGATCTTTGTTTTGCCTGGTTGGTGTATATGAATTGAAATGTCAATCATGTCATGTGGCCTTTTCATTCTTCTTTGTAAGCACATTCTTATAAAATATATAATATTTTCTTCTAATAATGTAGGGAATGTGAATATATGAAGATGTTAGTAATATTGTCCCATCTTTTCATGGAATACATGTTGAAGATGTCCCTATTTTAGGTGTGCAAAAAATATGATATTATGAGTCTAAAAGCAATGAAATGGCAAGGACATAAAACGATTGTTGGGAGATTGGACGACTGACTGACCAAGCAACATGGAGCATCCGGGGAGTTTAATGATCCGAGGAGGAAGATGAGCGGTGTGCATGACCATCTCAAATAAGCGCCATTCCGTCGGCCTGACACTGAACTATTGTCCGTTTCACAGTCCAAAAGGTTTGAAGGTTCATGCAGAGATCTACACCATCAATTACCGTAAAGATGTATTTATGTGGGTCCCGTTTTAAACTTTTTTTTAAAAAAATAAATTTGATTGACTGTAGAGATCGGTAATCGACGGTGGAGATCAGACACCGCATGCATCTCTGCATGCGGTGTCCGTATGGAATAATTTTTCGTCAAGGTGGAGGGTGGAGTCGGGCTCACGCCATTAGCTTGATTAATATTATCGAGTTCAAACTCGAGCTAGAGCTTGTCTGCAAGTTCGAGCAGACTTATTTATTATAAAAAGAGAAAAATAATATTAATTTAAGGTGATATTAGAATAAGATGATAATAAAATGAGTAATTAGTAGAGAAATAATAAAAATTCACTTTATAAAAAATATAAAATATTATTTTTAAGATATTTCTAATGCTTTAAAGATAAAATCTTAAATTTAATATATTTTAAGCATATGTTATATCAACATTTTCTTAAATGAGTCGGCTCACAAGCTAACGAGTCGAGTCGGGGCTAGCTTCAGCTGGACTTGTTAACTCATCAAGCTTAGTTCAAGAGCCACTTATCGATCCAAGTTCGGGCTAACTCACAAGTCGGCTTGACTTACTTACACCCCCCTGCTTGAATTTATTGTTCTATAATTATCTGATAAATAAGGTTTTTAGTAGAATAAAATCTTTCATTATGTACATGTGATTTTTTTGCGAGAAAATCCCAGAATCTGGATGGAAACCGAATGCAGAGGAGCTCCAAGAATCCAAATCCAAAGTAGTCTATGCCCTAATTTTAATCCTTCATTTCAATCGATCTTCCTTCATGGCATTCGTTGCTATCTCGAGATGTAATATTGAGCGAGATGATTCAGAAAGAAAGAGGAAAGGGATCGAGCAAGCGACGAAGGTGTAGTCGGCTGCGGGCTCCACGAATCTAAGAGGTAATGGATGCCCTAAATTTCCCACTTTATTTTCTTGCATTTCTATGGCCATGCCACTTACTGTAAGCTTGAGATGAAAGATTGTGGGGATGTGTTTCAGTAGGAATGTATCTCGGGTCCTTCTGAGGTTGATGTTAGGTGTTTTGTTGTTGGAAGATTTACATACATAGCACTCAATTCTTACTTATTTTACATGCTAACACCTAATCTTCAATTTTTATATACATGCTATCTTATCTATCCATGAAATTGTGTATTTCACATTTTTAAAAGTTAATCAAATTGAGGTTGCTTTGGTACATTTTAGAAGTATAGTTAAATTTAAATTCAAGTTAATCAAATTGTTAGAGTAAGGAGATATATTCCTTTAAGCTGTAATAAAATCGTTATTGAGGAATGATCCTAGGTGAGGTCCTAACACTTCTGAGCTAAAAATTTACACTACCATGTATATTCATTCATTTCATGTTACCTTCAAATAAAATCGTCAGGCTTTCTCGGGATAGAGGAATTGCGGCAGAAGGAAGAAGAAAGAAAGAAGAAGAAGATTGTCCTCCTTGGCTTCTTCTTGGTGGCTTGTGGCAGAAGAGAAATTGAGTTATTTCTCTTGTAAGTTTATCTTCTTCGGTGTATCTCGGTGTAGAGAGAGAAGAAGAGAGAGCAAGGAAGTGAGATATCTTTTTTGTAAGTCAAGACGATCGACTGGTGTATATTCCTAAGTAGT
>NEWO01000014.1:195723-209331 GCA_003013225.1 Phalaenopsis aphrodite
AGGAGAGCATCTTGTGGCCTTGTATCAAGGTGTCGCTTGAGAGGGAGGTCGTAGAAGGAAGATGAGGGCTCATCTCTATGTATAAGCTATGTATTCTCCATTTCTCTTGCCTTAGTGAAATATTTGATTGATTCCCTCCCGTGGACGTAGATCCAGTTGGATCGAACCACGTAAACGATCTGTGTTTGCTTGTGTTCTTTTTCGTCTCATTTCTATGCCAGGAAGTATACATATCTCACAACACTTCCACTTCTACACAAGAACATTAGCAGACTACAATGTCCTTGAACAAGATCAAGGAAATTAGCATTCCAACATCTCTAAAATTCCTGATGTCTTATATCAAGAATGCTGCCACAACACCTTTAATACATGAAAACTATCTTGTATGGAAGGTACATGTCTCAAAATTGCTTACAACAAATGAATTTGATTTAAACACAGACTTGTTGAGACAACACATACTCTACTAAATACTGTAAACTTACCCATTAAATTTTTGATGGATACTCTACAAACTACCAATTATCTTATCCATCGCATACCCTCTACCAACACTTATCAAAAACCATCTTTTCAATTACTTTACAAGACTAATTGAATATAAACACCTTAAGGTGTTATTTGATTGCTGTGAAAGATTTACGTTAATAGGATTTATCAAATCTGTGGATTTCGGTCAGTTTGCGACGAAGATGAAGCATGCGAGAAACAATGATGTAAATCCCTGTAATCTGCCTCCTAGTTGGATTTGATAAATCCATATTTACGTCACAGAAGAGACGAAACAGGAAGGAACAGACGAAACATGAGAGATTTGACTTTAGCGTATATTTGCTCATTAAACTTGTTCCCCAGATTCATCTCATCCTGCTTTCTTTTTATTGTGAAGCTGAATGTGTACATAACTTTGCTAAACTTTAACAAAAAATAATGGCAGATACCCTTTTTCTTAGTATAAATACATAAATAAGTAACTTTAAAAAACCACTGAGAAGCATCAAGAATCATTCCCCTTGCAATACCACTCAACAATTCACCTTCACCAATTACATAAGTGGATTATATGAACATGTAGTAATGGCTTCCAATTCATCAGGAATATTTTTAGGTTTTCACTTCGTGAAAGTAGCAGAAGACTTTGCAAAGAGCTCAGAAGCCTGAGCGTGGATGTTCAAAACTGCCTAAGGCTCATCAGCTCAGGAATCAGAAGAGATAAATAGGAATAAAGTTTTTAGGAATGATTATATCTGGGGGCATTTACATACATACCACACAATTATTATATATTTACATATCTCACATCTTCACATTCATATTTACACATTTAGCTCTCAAATCCTTAATATCACATAAAAGTAATGCTGTTATCACTTTTTAAGAGTGAAATACACATTTTTGCATGTAAATATGAAACTTTAGGCGTGGGATATGTAAATGCATAAGAATTATGAGCTAGTAAATTTCCCTTATATCTATTGCTAATGATTTCCTTTATTTGTCTTCTCTACCTCTGCTGGAAATTCAGGGTTCGAAGACCATACGTGTACGTAAATGCGAACAAGGCTGTGAAGCCAATGAGTACCACAATCATGAGGCTCACGTAGTCATCCCTGTATCCATAATGATTCATAACAATGTCTCTAATGCTCTGGTCTGCTTCACCTGGCACCTTCACCAAGTCGTGCAGGTCACTGTATTGCGTCACGATGAGCCCGTACAGCGTCCATGCCACAGGGCAGCACCAGTAGTACCAAGACCACCATTTTGGAATTAGCTGTAGATCCAAAAGCTTTTTGTTAGATGATAACATTTTATGCATCATCTTAGCCTTTCTAATATACTATAGGTGTTGTTTTACTTACAGTTCTAGGGATGAAGAGTCCAGAGAATAGGTTAAAGAGGAAAAAGAAGCAGGAGGATAAGATTCCAGCGACTTGAATGTTTGGAGTTACAGCCACCGTCATCATCCCATAGTATGTGAAATAGAGGAAAGTGAGGAAGGAGATGATAAAGAACCACAAGAACTTTGAAACGGTCCACTCAAAGCTCATCATGGAGTACACCATAAGTGAATAATATGCTGCTTGGAAGAGCACATATGGCAGCTCAACTATCACCTGTATTTGGAGTATAAAGCAAATTATATCAGGCTCTTTCTATCTGATGATTGGTGCCAGCTTAATCTATGGCATAAGGATACCTGTGAAAGAGCATAGGGTAGATCCGAGTACATGCCTGCAGCCTTCTCACGATAGAAAACCGACCTCTCCGTTGTGATGGCTGGCTGTACTGTGGAGCAGTTACCGAAGCCAACGAATATAACTGCAAGGTACATTGCTCCGATGACAACAGTAATATCAGTGGATTTTTCCCTGGGTCCAGTTAGGAAATTGTTAGCTCACTCTTAGTGGCGTGTTTGGTGAAGAAATGATTTTAAAGAAATGATTACTTTTTTCATTCATGAGTATGGCTTCTATAGAGCCATACAAACTTTTTGCAAATAGCCGGTACACTTCTTCTATATTTTCTATTTATTAGTAGACCCCTCAAAATAAGATACAAATCTCAACACTCCCCTTTAAGATGGGTAAAAGATATTTACTAAGCCCATCTTGTTATATAATCTAGATAAATCTAACGACTTAAGTCTTTTAGTGAGTTAGTCAGCCACTTGCTCTCTATTTTGCGCATTTAGGTTCCCAACTTAAATCTGGATTTACTGCATCCAGAGGTACGGTAGATTTAACAGATTTACTAAATCATACTTGCAGCACAAGCACCCCCTTAGAACAAGTTGATTAGAATGGCAGCATAACAGAAATAATTTACATACCTCTGTTTACCAATCTTCCAAAAAATGGTTCCAAGAAGCAGAGCGGTGACAATGGTAACACCTAGTCTGGCGAGGTTGTACTCTGGGCTTCTCCAATATACTGACCAGTGCTTCCACAAGCAGATTTTGAACTGACCAAAATTGGATTGAGGAAATGGAGTTGGGAAGTAGAGATCAGTTGTACCAGGAAGTGGTTTGCTCAGCTCTCTAACCAATGCTGTGTTGCGCCTAGCGAAGGCATGAAGATAGAAGGTAAAATAGAAGAACTATGGAATAAAGGCGCAAAGAGAATAATAGTTTATGTTTTTATTGGCTCTTGACGTACATATTTAAACCTGAAGATCTGTATATCTCTGCAAAATCAATTAGCAATCTTGCCTCAAAGGAAATAGAACTTGCTTCCAGCATCCAATCTGCAGGGTTGCGTTCATTCTTTATCTTTTCAACTCCTGGAATTTCCTATTAATGATTTATGAATGATTATTAGATCAAAGCAGTCTTCTCGGTCACTGAAGAGAAAAATGAAAGGAGTCAAAAAGTTTCAATTCAAGTAAAATTTTACTTTTTCATGCTTGTTTTGGAACTCATCCAGATAAATATCAAAATGAAGTTGATTTTAGAAGCACAGACCTCAAAATAAGAAATCAATTTCTGAGAGTTCTTTCCTAAAGGTCCATAGTAAATGATTTGACCTCCTCTTTTCAATAGAAGCAGCTGTTTGAAGAAACTCGATTGTCAGAACCAGATAGACTTGAATAGAAAAATACATATACGCATATTAAACCATCTAACCTCATCAAAGGATTCAAATATATCAATGCTTGGCTGATGGATGGTACAAACAACAGTTCTTCCCGTGTCAACAGTGTTTCTCACTGTTCTCATCACAATTGCAGCCGCCCTCGCATCAAGTCCTGATGTAGGCTCATCCATGAAGATGATTGAAGGATTAGCAACCAGCTCCACTGCTATGGTCAATCTTTTCCTTTGCTCTGTGGATAGACCAGAAATTCCTGGTATCCCCACTAATGCATCCTTAAGGTTATCAAGCTCAACTAGATCTATCACTTCATCAACGAATCTCTGAAGATAAATAAATCAAAAGTAAAACTTTATTACATCTAAAACCTATTAGAATGAATGTTTCTTTCATATTTTCACTTTTCACCAACCTAGCCACAAACAATAGAAACTAAGCTTGATGAAGAAGGGGTAGAAGCTATACATACCATTTTTTCTTCTTTGCTTACATCACTGCTGAGGCGCAATAATGCTGAGAATATCAACGATTCTCGGATAGTAAGCTGAGGGGAGTGAATATCAAACTGCTCACAATAGCCTGATATCCTTGCAAAAGTTGCCTGATTCTTAGCATAGCCTGAAATTCGAATATCTCCTTCAACGTAGCCCCCGGTCTTTCTGCCTGCCAAGACATCCATAAGGGTTGTCTTTCCAGCTCCACTCACTCCCATAAGGGCAGTAAGAATTCCCGGACGAAAAGCTCCAGTAATCCCCCTCAACAATTGAAGTTTATCTTCAGTAATTCCTTGCTCTTTCATTTCCTATCAAACCAAAAATCTCTGATTGTTCTATTTGTTTTGTAGTGAAAATTGAGTTTTTCATTGAAAACCACACGCAATTAATCAAGAAAGAAAGAGAAGCTCACCGGAGGCGTATCAACATAGTAGTTCACTTCATTGAAAGACATGGCAAGTGGTGTGAAAGGAAGAACCATTCCTCTTTTTGAGGCAGCTTTTTTTGCTTGATTCTTGTATGCTTCATAATCACGCCAATCAGGTGAAGCATCACTATTTCGAACTTTTGATTCTTGTATCTTCATCTCAGCTGCATTAATTATAAATACCATGATGATCTCAGAAATTGTATGATTTTTTTCTAGAAATTCTATCAGTTTGCCAATATTTGTTTTATATTAATTAAACCCAACACACCCATATTATTTCTCTTACCTCCTGTTATAGATCGAGAAGAAGAATTTCTGGATGATAGAGCCCTTCTAATTCGTGGATACTCCATTGCCTCGACTTCCCCAGCTTCCATGATCTCCACTGCCTTGTTCTCTGATATGAGAGGATTTGGCTTGCCCAGAGCTATCATTATTCCCCCGCAAAAAAAAGAAGAAAAATTGAATGTTATTGATAATGCCAATCATTCGTGCATCAAATCTATTTAGCATAAATTGAGTGACTTACGATTTAGATACATGAGGGACAGAGTGAACATAGCGTTGAATAATACAGCATATAGGAAAAGAATGAAGGCTGACTTCCAAAACCAGCTCTCATCGGTGGAGACATTGCTATTCTCCAGGACTGCCACCCCCAATTTTCTGCCATCAGGTGCCTGCCATTTTTACTCAGGATCAGCCTGAAGGCTCAGGGAATGGAAAAAAAGCTTTCCATTTTATTCATTGAACAAAACAAGCGAACAAGCATGATATATTTTTGGGAATATTTACATTCATTCTACTGAATTCTTATGTATTTACATGTCTCACACCTAAACTTCAATTTTTGCATACCACCTTCACTATGTATGAAAAGGTATGTTTCGCTTTTAAAAGTTAAAACTGGTGGTCTTTTTTGATGTGATATGAAAGATTTGGGTGGTATAAAAGCAAAAAAAACTGAAGTTTAGGTGTTATATGTGAAGGCCCCATTTTAGGAAGATTTAGCTAAGTTTTCCATGGCTACTCAACAGGAAGCAGTTACACTATCATAGTGTCTTAAGTTAAAGAGTATGGCTGTAGTTAAGACTTACAAGTTTGTCCATCCATCTAGGAGAGAACATCTCATTAATCGTAAGAGCAGTAAATGCATACGTTATTGGAGAAATTTGGTAACCCCATTTCCACCATTTTGGTATCATCTCTGAAAAACATCATAACCTTTTTGTTTAGAATCCCACACTTATGTTTTAAGGCTTTTAAGGAATATCACATTATCCACCCAACATTATTAGTTCCACATATGGTTAAGGCTACAAGAATGAGAACCTTTTGGTAGAATGAAGCCACTAACAGCAAACATGAATAGTGTAACGAGACATGCCAAAGTGTTCGCGGTTGTCAAATCTCTAGCCACTCCAGCCACAACCCTGAATAGGCCTGCTGCCATCTGCTGAATGAGGAAGAAGATGATCAACTGCTTGAAGAATCTGCTCCAGGCAAAAGGTGTTAGAAAATATTACTGATTACAAAATCTCTTCCTTGCAAACTAGAATATTAACGGCGATATGAATTATGTAACAGAATATTAGATTCAAGCATGAAGCTTTTTGAGAATTCAAGTTTTAATGAATAGCCATGAAGTAGGTGGGCGACTTGCCTATCAGCTTCTGGGGCAAATCCTATTGTGAAGTATGTCATCATCACCCAAACCGCAGATTCTAGAATAGATATAGGAATCCGAATAATGCAATTTGGAACGCTGAAGATCCATGTTGGGTAGAAAAGGAGCTCCCTTTGCTTGTAAAACACAGGAAGCCTCAATAGAGCAAGAGCTAATTCAGCAAATCCATTGAACATGTTTACAATGACGCTGTATATGATTGCTCCAATGAAGACTGACCCATCAGCTTCATTCCTTGTATGCATGTTTGTCCTCAGGAAAACGGTTGAGGCAATCAATGCCAATATGGTGAGCTTCAAAAAAGAAATAAAAATAAAAAGTGGACATATTGAGGGCGCCCATAAAAAAATTGCTAGTTTTGATTTCTTAGAATGTACCTGGACTGCTTTGAAGACATAAACAAAGGAGTTCCTCTTGATCAAAAGCCATTCCTTTGAAATCGATACATTGAGGAGTTCCTTCACTGGCACAGAGCGCTTGTTGAACACCAATGCTGCTCCATGACTCTTCCTCTTGTCAAAAGGGTATGAGAGATTATTCAGCAAACTTCTTCCAACGTGAAAGCGTTTGAAATATCTAACAAATTCTGTTGCAGAAATGTATCGATATGGTTTAGTCTTTTCTGCCCAATATTGTTCCTGATCCTTCCTTGAGGTAACCTGCCAAGAAATCCCAACACATATTTACAAGCAATCTCTTGAAAAATACTAGTTTCCAAATATATTTAGCAACCAGATTTCGCAAAATCATCAATCAGACAAGGTAAAGTTATCATTGTATGATTTTATTAATTGAAACCTTACCTCCTGCAAAAAGTCAGCGGTGCCCTTCCTCTCAGGGCATTTAAACCCACAACTCTCAAAGAACTCGAGGGCATTCACTCGCGGACCCTGGTAGACTATTTGGCCGTCGGCCAGTAGGATTATGTCATCAAAAAGGTCAAAGGTCTCGGGCGCCGGCTGGAGGAGGGACATAAGTATAGTGGCTTCACCTAGATGCACAATTTGTTGGAGGCACCTCACAACTTGATATGTGGTTGAGCTATCCAACCCTGTTGATATCTCATCCATAAACAATGTCTTTGTTGGCCCTATAATCATCTCACCTGAGAAAGATTTGTCCCATTTATTCCCATATTTTTTTCACATAATAGAGCTAAGATGCTAAGAAACTACATGCTCGAGGATCATTCTTACTCCATGGCATTCATATCTTGAAGTTTTCAATTTATTCTTTATGGGCATTTGCATTCATAACATCCAATTCCTATGTTTTTTGTACATATTTAACATCTTCATTTCAATATCTTTCATATCACATAAAAAATACCACTTTCATAAATTCTAAACAGTTAGATACACCTCTTCATGCATAGGTAAGTTGGTATGTATGTAAAAATTGAAGTTTAGGTGTTAGCTACGTAATTACATAGGAACTAAGTGGTATGTATGTAAATCCTCCTGTTTTTTATCTGCTAGCTTTCAAATGAAAATTAATGACGATGACCAATTTTTCAAACCTGTAGTTAGACGTTTCTTTTGTCCTCCTGATATTCCTCTTCTCATCTCATCACCCACAACAGTATCAGAACATATATCCAGTCCCAGAATCTGCATTTCTCCAATTGGCACAAACAGGAATGAATTTTCATGAGCTTTTAATTCATGCAGCAAATAACCAGCTTTCTTACCCTCAATGTGTAATCTGTTTGAAGAGTGTTCTTCCCACCTCCAACAGAAATGGCCTAAAAAAATCAAACAATTATTATAAACAAGGCCTAAACATGGCTTACTGTGACTCTAAAATTTACATATATACCTTCATGAACAAATCCACTTCAGGGTCAGGTAATATGCCCTCAGCCTTCTCCCTTCTGGTTAACTCACTCAAAAGTTCTGAAAAGCAACAAAAATACAAATATAAGAGGTCTAATATTAACTACTAAAAAAAAAAGTTTTCACAATACTTTATACAGTCAATTAAAACGGTAAAAACTCGTGCTATTTTCATTGCCGTGGATTTTAAATCTCTTCATTTGTTACGCTGCAAAAACTTTTAGTAACAGTTTTAAATATATTTATGTATTTTTCAAAAGTGCCTTTAAATAAGTACTGCCATTTATTTATTTATCTATTTATTACTTTTTTTTTGTAGTTGATGCGGAAAAAATGTACATGAATGCACAAATCAGTACCATTTCTATCCCCCACGCCCTGACATTTGGAAGAGAAGTCGAGCGTCTCATTCACAGTCATCTCACCGGCATGCACATCATTCTGGCTTATGTATGCTGCTGTCTTTTGTGGGACAAACTCATGGAGCTTATATCCATTGTATGTTATTTCACCTCCCATCTGCATCATCATCATCATCATCATCATCATCATCACATCATCATCATCAGTTTTGCAGCAATATTAAGTAGCCATTAACTCACTTTTTTATATTTATACCACCCAACATATCATTGTTTTAACTTTTAAACCGTGAAATGCATCTTTGCATGCATAGGTAAGGTGGTATAATAGATACTTAGGTGTTAGATGTTTAAATACATATGAAGTATGTGGGATGGTTGCACTGCTACTTTAGTAGGGATAAATATCATATGTGCGTGTGTGCGCGCACGCGAGTGCTTGCGCGTGCATGTCCATTTATGATATTATGTACAAACCTCGAGAGATGGGTCAAGTTTCCCTGCCAATGCACGCAACAGTGTCGTCTTTCCTGAAGATGGAGGGCCTAAGAGTAATGTCATTCTGCAAGATAATAACATAACTGATTACTCCTACTTTTTTTTTATAAATGTTTGGCTGTAAATATAGTATAAAAATGACTACTTTGAAGATCTTATAATTCCAGAGATATCCTTGAGGATGTTGAGAGTAGCCATTTTTGTAAATTTGACACCAAACAACTTAACAATTGATTCTGCAATATTTATGGTGGCATTGAGAAGAGTTGGCAAAGCCCTGTTGCCCACATGACATTTAGCCTCCACACATAGGTTCTCAAATCTGATCTCCACAGTTGGAAGGTCTATGCCAACCCTACAAGAAAAGTGCATTTGTATGAATAGTTAATTAGCATATAAATTCATCAATGTTAATATTGATTTTCCATTCTCTACTTATGTTAAGCTCCCCATGAAAGGGGGAACATTTGCTTGCATACCACTTAATTTTTTATTTACATATCTACCACTTTTAAACTTCAATTTGCATAAATGCCATCTTACCTAATGCATGAAAATGTGTTCTTCACCTTGTTAGGAATTTCACCTTCATCATATCACACTCCTAAATACTTATATTTTGGGGGCATTTGCATACAAACCGCTCAATTCCTATGAAATTACGTATCAAACACGCAAAATTTGCTTTTTTTTCATTTATGCCACCCAAATCTTTCATATCACATCAAAAATACCAAAATTTTAACCTTTTTAAAGTGATATACACCATTTAATGCATAGGGAAGGCGCTATTTATGCAAAAATTAAAATTTAAGTGTTACTATGTAAATAAATAAGAATTGACTGGTATTTATGTAAAATTTAAGTGTTACTAGGTAAATAGATATACACCCCCCCCCCCCCACAAGATATTTTCATGAATTCATATAGTTTATGTCGAAATGCTGAATGTATTAGAATAATTTTTATTTCTCCCTCTAAAAAATATTATATTAATTGCGTATAAATATCCTAATATTTTGTCATAAACTATTCTTTAATTTATCTTATCCACAAATCCAAATTTCTTAATAAAAAAAAAATAGAGATTTACATACATGCCACACAATTCTCATGTATTTACATATCTAACACCTAAAGTTTGATATTTATAATCATACCACCTTGATGTCATAAACCTCTGTATAAAAAGATGTATAGGTTAAAATTTTGAGTTTTATGCATGCAGATATGAAAGTTAATTAGGTGCTAGCTATGTAAATACTTAAGAATTGTGTGCTATCTATGAAAAATGTTCCCAAATATTATGTATTAATATTTGAAACTCATTCATGCATTCATAGTAAAAACACCCATTCCATGCATGCGAGCGTAATGCAATTTTGACTACATTTTAAGGGCCCATTTGGGGCAGCTTATAACTGCGGCATCGTTTTTGAAAACACCATCTAACCGTTTGACTTGCGTGTTTTTGAAAACGCTGTCTTTCGCATTTGAATTTCTTACACTAAATGCAAGCCGCGGGCTGACCCCCGGACTACCGGCTGCTTATCCTGAAAAGCACAAGATGCCCCAAACAGACCCTAAACTATTACAAAGCCCCATTCTATTCTTCATTTGACTGATTTCTTCATCTCTCAGGCCCTATAATGCCAATATAGATTGAGGGCATATATTGGGGCAATGATTCTTTTAGGCGTTTCCTAATTGCTGCTGGATTCTTCTTGTTTTTATGTGAGAGACAGAAACAGAGATGTGTTGACACACTTGACAATATTAGAACAAACAAATTTATAGGAAATTGACTTAATCTTTGAAGAAAATCTAACAAAATACATTAGAGATTTAAGTTATTTTAATTTAATGGCCGGCATATGCAAACAAAATTTTACAGAATCAAAGAAATCAGATGAAAAGCTTATGAAATATGTTACATATTTAACCTTAATTGGGTTTTAGTGTTGTTTTATGTAATGTTAGAGCAAGGCCGGGCCTTATAAATTTTGGTTTTGATACAAGGTATGGTCAATTAGAAGGAAGAGTTTAGGGGTATAATATGTAAATACATAGGAATTGGATGGTATTTATGTAAATGCCACATAATAAAAAAAATGAAATAGATAGAAAAAACTTTAAAAAATCTTCAATTTTTGAGAATTAAAAACTATATAAAATCATGGGATTTTTTCTATTTACGACGTATTTAATTTCTCTGCTGCCAGCAGGGGTAAGGAAATGAGAGTTTAAATAATGCAGATCTCTTGCAAGTTGAATTTTAATATTGGTGGACAATTGAAACAATAGTAATTCTGATTAATTAGAGTTTATTAGGGGCAGCGGTGTGGCAGCGGTGCAGTGCTACACTGTATTTTGTCTGTTTTTTCAAAAAAAACCACTGTAGAAAGCTGTGTTTTACGATCTAAGTTGGCTGAGTGTGGTGGTTGCTAGAAAACTGAAGTCTGACTTTTTAACCAAAAAAATTGTAATCGTCACCCTAGCTTTTTGAACAATAACTTTTTCTACTGCTGTAGCAACTTCACTGTCGCTTCTTCAAACAGTTGCAGCTGTCCCAAACAGACCCTTAATACATCAGTCAATATTAATCTCATTTAAAATTTAAATACTTTGACACTTTATTTTAGTAACTATATTAAAAAAAAATAATAATAACGATATATTCAATTAAAACAAAAACTATACACACATGCACACGTGTGCGTGCGTGCGCACACACGCACTCTTAAAAGACATTATAGCAAATCCTTCCTTTCTTCTTTCCTTCTAAAAATTAAATGTAATTGGCCCATTCCATGAATGCTACCCACTCCCAATCCATCACTTGCATCTTAAAACAAACAACATTTACTCTCATGCATGCAATTTATCTTTGTTTCTCTCTGCAAAATCATATATAATCACATGAAAATCATTCATGTCACACACACATAGATAAGTATATCAATGATGATCAATCATATCACTGTAAAAATACACCACATATGCGAATATGACATTCTTCTTCTTCAAAAAGAGAGTTGGAGAGTTAAGAAAACAGTACTTGTCAATCCGATGGCGCAGCTTCTTAAGAAAAGTATCATTATCCTCCTCAGCCTCCTTAAAAATGGTAGCAATGAACTCCTGCCTCTCAGCCAGACCCATCTTCCCCACATCCACAGCCTGATACTTGTAATATCTCCTCGCATCCTCGCTCGCCTCGCAGCTGTCCAGCGCCCGCCGGATCAACCCCGTTCGCTGCCGGTCGTACGTCGGCAGCTTCTCCAGCGCCGCCCATCGCAGCGCTTCGTCCTCCATGGCTCTCGTTTCGCTCGCCCTCGAGCGCGAGAACACCCCGTCGAAGCTCGCGGAAGGCAAGCCCATCATGTGGGAAGCCCTCTGGCTTATGCTCATGCTCTGGCTGCCACTCCAACTGTAGTCCATGCTGTTCATCTCTCTGTTTCTATTTAGCTTCCTATTCTTTCTGATGACTTGTAGTTTTCTCAACTGATCATTAATTACACTTGGAGCTGTTCTTGCTTCTTCTTCTTCTTCCTTCTCCAGCAGCACAGAAGGTTTGGAGATTTGAAGAGAAGCAATGTAAGATGCAGATCAGTTTATATATATATATATATATATATACATACTCTGTGATTATGTGGAGATGAGCACGGTCTACTAATTAATGCTTTTATATATATAGATTTTATATAAGAATATTTTTATTCAATAAATGGGATTGTTTTAAATGGATAAAATAGATTTAAATAATATATAAGGGATCATTATCCATTTTATATATTTGTATTAGTGTTATGGAACATATTTATAATTAGTGAGTCAAGTTTTTTTATATGCATTTTTTTTGGCAGATATACAAAATGATTAATGTGGTTTCTAGGGGAATATAGTTTTATGACAAATTAAGACCAAGAATATTTATAATATAGGCTGACAAGTTTGATATTAGGGTCCTTTTGGGGCAGCTTATTTGGTGTGGTGGCGTTTTGAAAACGCACCTTACCTGTTTGGGTAAACTGCGTTTTGACAGCTTATGTCTTTCCAAAACGCCAAGAAAAGCTTGGTGGGAACTTTCTGACAACGGTCTGGCTTTTCCAAAAAAATTAAAAATTTGTAATAGTCATCGCACCTAGCTTATCGGCAAATTATTTTTAATGGGTGATTAATTACATTATTCAATAAGCCGCAGCTGCCCCAAACGGACCCAAACGGACCCTTAGTCTCCCAAACGGACCCTTAGTCTTACATTATATATATATGCTGACAAGTTTGATATTAGTCTCGACTCTAAGTCAAGACTATTATATATATATATATATATATATATATATATATATATATAGGCTGACAAGTTTGATATTAGTTTTGACTCCAAGTCAAGACTAAATTCAAATGAGGTATTGTTTAAGGAGTGTTTTGAGATAGGTAGATGATGTGTAATCATAAGAACATAGTCAGAACTTTCTTATACTAGCTAAGATTTAACTTTAAGTTTAACTTTTCCTTTTTGACCTAATCTTAATTAGAATTTAGTCATCCATCTTCAAGCCATCATAGAGACTGAAGGGACCAACTCAGATTCAACCATAACTCGTACATGACCAAGCCTTATGCAAAATCAAATTTGCCCAAAACCAGTCGTGATCATATTCTGAGCTAATTGGTGAGGCTATCAATGTTTTTTTTTTTTT
>NEWO01000014.1:213313-244198 GCA_003013225.1 Phalaenopsis aphrodite
AAATAAGAATGTAAAGGTAACAAAAAATTTAACAATAAATGTTCAACATAATGCTTACAAATAAGACAAAACATAAAAAAAAAAACTACTTATCATCTCCCTACTCCCTCTGTACGGATAACATTGGTTGCTTGGCCCGACAATATGCTAAAGTCTCCGTCATGCGCGTTATAGAGTCCTCGACCCTATGCGGGTCTTCTAGCATTTACTCACGCAACTGGCGGATCTCTTTGTTTATTTCAATCACTTGTCTAGCAAGAACCTCTTGGTATGGCTATGAGGAACTCAGGGACTCAATGCGAGACTACGTGAGAGCTCGGCCTTGGAGACTATGCCCTTCGCTCCAAGGCCACAAACCCTCCCCTTCTTCTTCTCCACAGTTTGGGTTCAATGCTCTTACTCGGACTGCGCAGTTGTAGACTGACTACCACTGCTACTAGCAGAAGTCTGAGCCTTAGTGGTAAGTGTCTCTCTCACAACAGCTTGAACTCTTCATGCATGATTAGAACTAGTGTTTAATTGACACTTTCAACAGTTAGAGTCAAAATAAACTTTTAATTTAAGGCTTTTAACTTACAACAACCAGCCAAGAATGCTCCGAGACCAACTGTGCAGTCCCTGGACGCCAATGAGTTGGGACATGCAACTCTGCAACGGAGGGAACACAACTCAATTCATTGGCTTGTGTGGCATTCAAAATTGGTTAGTGCTACAAATTACTATGCATATTGAATTAAATTTTAAATATTTAAAAGAAACTTACCGGCCTCTGTAGTGCTCTGTATGGGAGACTGATCCATCACTATGGAGCGCAGCCCCCCTGGCCCTCTCTATCGCTCAGTTCGCCCAGTTCGTCTGCCTCTTCATAATCAGAATAGGCCCAAGTTGTGTTCAACTAACCTTAGAGCCCCTCACTGATCCCGATAGGCCGCTCGCTCCTCCAGCCAGCTGTCATGAATGTGTCTCTAAGACGATGACTACCTCGAATCTCAAAGATTTGGCTGATCTGATGGGGGTGCTCTGGGAGCTAGTGAAGGACCTCTGCAACGTAAAAAATAATCTATGTGTTAGCATAAAAAATCAAATCAAACTTACAAATCTGATTCAAATTACATGATCATACCTCGAACTCTCTAAACTACAAGTCACGAGTGGCTATATAGATATGCTTCCATGAGAGATATGGCCGATCATGCATACTCCTGATAATTTTGGTGATGTAGGTGATGGACATCTTGTGAGGAAGGAATATGTTAAGAAACAAATTAGATGAAAAAAACATATAAAATGTAGAATAAACATAATACAATGTAAAAAATAATTTATGACTCCCCCTTTGATAGTAAATATATCCTTAAGGTGGGGGGGGGGGGTCAACTTCAACCTATGATTACGACAGTGACAGGGGACTTAGTAGGAGCTACTTCAGAGAGAGAGTCCCAGATGCTCCATTAAGGCGGTCACACCGTAGAAATTCTAATCGCCTAAGCACCAAGCTTTGGTCGACGAGTTGGGAGTCGATGCAGATGGGGGAGCAGGTGGGGTGGAAGTAGCGAGGCAGCAACAGTAGTAGTCGCAACAGATGGGGGAGTCGATGCAGAAGCTACAGTGGTCACAAGAGACGGGCAGTAGCGGGTGCAAGAACAAGTGTCACAGGAGGCTGGCCAGCAACGGGTATAGGAGCAGGTGTCTTAGGAGGGGTGACAACATCGGGTACGGGAGCAGGTGTCACAAGAGGCGAGGCAGCAATAGGTGGAAGAGCAGTAGTGGGAACAGTGGTAGAAGTAGACGTTAGATGGTCTCTAGTGTCCCCAAAACATGGAGTCTCTGAGGTGGCTCATCAACTGCATCACCTGTGGCCATCTACAAACAAAGGAATGACATTAATAAGATTAGTCTTGGTAGGAAAAATGATAATAAGCAGAAAGAAACGATGTAGTAAAAGTAAGAAGCAAGAAAAAATATGTCTAAAACCAAGAAAATCAAAAGTAAAGAGCTATGCCTCAACACAACAAAAGTAAAAGACAAAAAAGTAACAACAATAACCACTAATTTAAAATTACATATCTATGTTATTAAGTTTCATCAAAGGAACTCGTCGTCGAAGATAAATCTGAATTTTTTATTAACTCTCATCATCATCATCATCCACATCATGAGCAACCTCTTAAAAAATTTCCGAGGTATCCTCCACTGCAAACATTTTATCGTTTTTGCCACCATGAATACGAAAATCTGGCATACGTTCCTCATGGTGAATTGTTTCTATAGTACTATTCAACTTATTAGTTTTTTTTTTGGTTTATTCTTCATAACCATAACTCAATCAACTGTATTCCTTACTCTACCAGGGCACTAAAGGAAATAAACCAATCCAGCTTGGCACGCCTTAATAAATGATCAAACTTCCTATATTGTCTGTTCAATTTGACTTTAGTGATACCATAAAGTGTGAGTGTTCGAGTTCCTCAATTCAGAACAGAAACAAACCATTGATAGTTGAACAAGTACGCAGTGTAGTTGACATTACCTAGATATTGTAATTGAATGACTTCGTCAAGTATGTCGCAATAGCTAATCTCGTTATCTGTGTGTGCTTCCTTTAACAGTGCACTACATTCATATGTCTTCTTTCCTTCACATTCGTATGGAATCTATAATCATTTACGTCAAATATCTGTCATGTAGCAACAATACGATTAGGCCCCACAGGCAAAATCTAGAAATCTCTTATCTGTTATTTTGTCGGTTGCATTGTGAACTTATAATAAATCAAGAGATAAGTGTGGCGACCATATTGCACACACATGATTAGAAGATTTGTTTCTATGTACGATAATTTGAACCACGTTGGAAATCCTGCTTCGACCTTCCAGATTATCAAAGACTCATCTTTAATGTTCAAACTTTCGATAAATAACATGCTCACAATACTGTTATTTGTATTTTCAAATCAGTTAGTATATAACTAACATTCTCAATAATAAATGAAAGTATATATTGAGTGGGAACTGTGAAACTTACTGTATAAATGGTTGGAGGACTTCATCACAGTTCATCATGACATACAATACAACTGATTGAATCTCGTTATCACTCAGATACTGTGCATCATGCCTCCTGATGGCTCACCTGATATTTAAGATACAGATAATTCTAGTTATGAAGGCATGTCACCCATAATGTGACCTTCGATGGCCTTGCTCAAAATAATAGTAGCAAAAAATTATTCTCCTTCAACATACATGCTTCATAGATCGATGCCTCAGGATGTGATTTATTCTTAATCATTTTTCTTTATTTTATTTAAAACTCCGCGGCACATGTATTTTAAATTGAATATTGTGGTCATTTAGTGTGAAATAAAATGCTACTTGTAATGTATGCATCAAGAAGACATACCTCTTGAACCAATATATCCATTTGTACTGCACTGGACCCCCTAGTATAGCCTCATAACATAAATGTATAGACAGATGCTCCAAAATAGAAGAAACCAGGAGGAAAGACCCGCTCAAGCTTACATAATAATAAGGGAATACTTGCATTGAGATGTCTCAAGTAGTCAACATTCAGTGCCCCCATACACCTCCCTGAAGAATATACAGACTTCGATTAAGGGATCAAGCAATGACTTCGATTAAGGGATCAAGCACTGACTTCGGCTGTGCATGAAATGCAATGGGTAATAAACACTATAGAAATATATTGTTGTCGTGACTTTTTATGCCAAACACATTACACGTTCCCAAGTCAAAACAGTGACTCAAATTTGAAACACAGCCACTGGGGAACTTCAGAAAATTCACCCACTCAAAAATTGTCCTTCGTTAATATGGTGTAAGACAATATCCAACTTTGGGCTTTATTAATTTACCTCCATTTGTCTCCTAAAGTTCTAAGGTCCTCCTTTTGTAACACTCATTCAGATCTATTCTAGCTTTCACAACTGTCTTACCCTTGATTCATCACAGTGTTGAAGGCATTATAAAAAAAGAGTTCTTCTCAAAGTGCATAACATCAAGATTGAAAGGGAGATCTAATGGAAACTGTATCGTGAAGCTTCGTCTGGAAGGATATGGTTTTGAGCAAAATTGAGAGACAGAAGAAGAGTGGAGGGGGGCATGTGCGAGGGAAAGCTCAAGAAAGGTTTCCGACATAAGTAGAGACGAATGAGGCGCACACTAGATGGGGGGATGACAAATAAAATATAGACACACATGTTGAGTAAATTAGGTCATTTGCGTCGGATTTTCATCTAATTTGGGCTGGAAATAGTTCGATGCTAATAAATAAAGTTTTGCGTCGATTTATTAGATGTAAATTCGACGCAAAAAACCGTCGCAACGTCACCACACTTTTGTCGTTTTCAGAATACTCTTTTAGTCGAATTTGTTGACGCAAATCGAACGCAAAATCCACCGTAAATACTAAAATTTATTATTTGCCGATTAACAACCGCACAACATGGTCAGTGCTTGGATAATCACAAAATTATTTATGGACATTTACATACATACCACCCAATTCTTATGTATTTACATATCTAGGTAAAATGTAAATTTTGTTTTTAACATTTATACCACCCAAATCTTTGAAATCGCATAAAAATAACAATAGTTTTAACTTTTTTAAAGTGCGATATTTTTATAATATTTATTTATTTTATATATATTTACATATCTAACACCTAAAGTTTATTTTTTTTTTACATTTATACCACCCAAATCTTTGAAATCGCATAAAAATAACAATAGTTTTAACTTTTTTAAAGTGCGATATTTTTATAATATTTATTTATTTTATATATATTTACATATCTAACACCTAAACTACAATCTTACCAATGCATGAAGGGCTCTATGACATCATGCATGATATATTTATGCAATTTGACCCAACTTAGAGATTCCACTAGTCCAAGTCTAATTATTGCGTGCGGAGAGTTGCGTGCGCACGCAGAGCTGAGAGCAGAGAGCGCACGCAGAGCTGCGTGATCCCTCCGCACGCAATAATCGCTCCTAGTCCAATCACTCATTCGTGAAAAAAGCTATTATAAAAATTGTTATACCCTTCCTATTTCTTAGTAAAGGCATTTATGGTATAATGTTTAACTCAGAGAATCTCTCTCTCTCTCTAGACATACACACCTTCAATAAATTTTTCTTATTTTTATCATTTGGGAAGAATCTTGAGGCATGATTTTGAACACGAAACATTCAAATTTCAATTTAAAGCTATCCAAAAGTTTGATTTCAATAAACTTATAATCAAACTACTCGGTTTCACGAGATGAACCTAACTGTACTAGAATGGATCCAATGCAAGTCAAATCAGGCTTAGATCAAGTAACTAAATCAAATTTGGAAGCTTTTCAAGCATATTTGGAAGATTAAACAGATTTTGAATATAATAAGCTTAAAGTCAAATTGATCCACAAGTATCTGAGAAGCCCAAGATCACTCAATTCTGACATCATTAAGACACTAAAATATCCATTGAACGTCATCTTATTAAAGGGGTCTCTCTGAGCAGTATGACCAAGAGTAGTATGGATTCTTTTCTTATTTGTAGCCTAGACTCCATAAATAGAGCCATATTTCTTTTATGAGAAGGGGAATGAGGGCTTGAAGTCTAAAGAAAACTGAAGTTTGGAGAAAGACTTGAAGTCCAACATCACTTCTCCGCCGCATCCAGCCATCGCTACCTTCGACCCCCTACTACAGATCACCATCAAACACAACCCACTTCTTGCTACGAAACACCATAAAAAGCAACCTACGAAGCGACACATCATCTTGAAAGTCATGCCAACCCCAAATACGATGCACTGAAGCCCCAACTATTGCCCGTCCTTGTAACTGCCCTCTAACGCGGGACCATAAGACTCCGTAACCTTTTCCTACCTGTGGGATAAGGGACTGCACTTGCAATTCCCCATCTATAACGAATTTATTTAATTGAACTAGACACCGTGATTTCTTCACTTCCTGAGTTTTGTACATCAAAATTATTTGGCATTTTTGTCCATCATTTCTACTACCTGAATGTGTTGGGTTCTCATGCAATACTAAAACATTAACTAATCACACTACCACCACAAATTCTCTATCACGCATCTTATTTATGCCTATAAGTGATTCAATATTCCATCATTTATTGCCAATTGTCAAATTTTTGAGGCATGAAACACTCAATGACTAATATTGACATCCTATAATATAATCTGACAACAAAGGTTCAATAACTCTATTCGTCCATTCTAACTTGAAGTTTGACTTTGACCTATATATATATATATATATATATATATATATATATATATATATATATATATATATATATATATATATATATATATATATATATATATATANATATATATATATATATATATATATATATATATATATATATATATATATATATATATATATATATATATATATTTCATATTTCATATTTCTTAAGAGAAATATAAAAAATTCATGTGTCATCATTTCTGCAGAATTTCGAAACTAAAATGTGTATGAAAATAAGAAGAAGTCTGCCATCATCCAAATAAACATTGTTTCTCGTCCAAACTTTTCCAAGGGAAAAAAACAGGCGAAATGATGCTACAGCCCCATTAAGCCGAAACCCCCAAATGTAACTCTTACTTAGTAAACGCCTAATGCACTCATCATGCCAATATGTCATCCTTAACACATATAATATATATATATATATATATATATATATATATATATATATATATATATATATATATATATATATATATATATATATATATATATATATATATATATGATACGCCACTAATAAATTTTCATCAGCCAAAATGAATTTCGATGCAATTTTTTAAAGAAGAAACATCTAAACTTTGATTAAGAGTCATCCAGAGCTCTGATTTCAGTAAACTTATGGTCAGACTGGTCGACTTGATGAGACGAACATAATGATATAAAAATCAGTCCAATATGAGTCAAATCAAGCCCAGATGAAATTATTTAACCACTTTTGGAAGATTTTTGCGAAAGTATTTGAAAGGTCAAACGGATGTCAAATCTAGCGAGTTTATAGTCAAATCGAGCATCTCGACAAGAGGAATCCAATGAGCAAAAGATTGGTCAATTCCAACATCGTTAAGACACTCAAATGTCCATCAAACGTCATCTGATCAAGGAATGCTATCTGAATTGTCTGATCAAAATAATTAATATTTCTGCATTAATTGCACTCAAAACACTATAAATAGTCTCAACCCTCACATGAAAGGGGGAGGCTTAAGAGAGAACTTGAGGCTTTGAGAAGGAGCTCAAGTCCAAGATCATTCTCGTCATCGTCGATCGTCGTCGACCACCACTGACCGTCGACAACCACCGCTGACCTCCGCCGACCACCGCCAACGGTCATCAATTGTCGTCAACTACCATCGATCACCGCCAACCTCCATCAACCACCACTGACTAGACGTCGCCAGTCGACGTTGTAATTTGGAAAGCTAGTAATGTTTTCCCGTCTGTGGAACAAGGGACATCTGTAATCATCAACTTATAGTAGATTTTTACAACAGGGCCAGACCCCGTGGTTTTTCACTTTAAAGGTTTTTCACGTAAAAACTCTTGATGTTATCACAACTTGATTCATTTTCATCTGAGCGTGTGTTGAAACCTCGTGCAACGCTAAGATGGTTAAGCTAAGACGATAATCCATTACTTTACCGCCGCGAATTTTCTAGTACGCATCAATATATATATACACACGTCTTCGCCTGACTCATTGGTTGCGGCTTTTAGCGTAAGTCCCTCGGGTCGGGAGTTCGATCCCTGCGTATGATCGAATTGCACACTTATCTGAAAGAATGGTCCGCCCCTCGGTTAGACTATGGGATTGATCAATGATCAAACTATTTAAAATATATATATACAACAAATGACTTGAACACAAACTTTTTTTTTAAAATTAAATTATAAATGAGCAGAACACAAATAAACCTTTTTCCGATCATGTCAACTTCAAGTTCAAAATGGACATGTTTAAATTAGCACTAACTCATGCGATCATGCATTTTTGTATCATTTATTGGATGAAAATAGTGTATGTTTGAATCCACCACTTCATATTTATTATTCTAATTAATTCAAACAAGCCAATTCAAGCCGAACATGAACTGAAAGCGAACAACAGTATTTTTCCAAGCCGAACACGAGCTAAAACAAACATAAATATATTTTCAAGTCACACACCAACAGACTATTCACGAGCTATTTCGAACACTTCAAACAAAACAAACATATAAATATTTTGAGCTGCCACCCACTTGTTAATTACATAAACTTTGTTCTAGACATTCACACCCGAATCTTTCAATTCACATACAAAAATAATTTATAATATTGAATCTTTTATATATTTACATATCTAACACCTTGGAAAACATCATGCACAATATATTTATGCTATTTGACCCAACTCATTCGTGAAAAGGCCATTACAACAATTGTCATGCCCCTCTTATTTTATAGTAATGCCATCTATATTATAATGTTTAGCATAGAGAATATATATATATATATATAAAGTTCCAAGGGGAATCTACATACATTCCACCTAATTGCTATGGGTATACGTATGTATCACCTAAACTTTACATTTTTATATCTATAACACCTATATCTTTTAAATCACATAAAAAAATATTATTATTTATAACTTTTTTGGAAATTACAACACAACTTTTCATGCATAGATAAGGTGATAAATGCAAAAAAAAATTGAAGTTTAGGTTTTAGATTGTAAAAGCCATAGAACTTTGGAAAAATTGTTTCATCAGATGCATGTGTTGTCTGATCTCGACCATCAATTATAGCAAAACTGTATTTCGGTGGACCTCATTTTTAAAAATAAAAGGAAAACAAAAAAAGCTGTGATCGACAGCCGAGATCGGACAGCGCATGCGCTGTCAGTATGGAATAATTTCTCTAGAACTTGAGTGGTACGTATGCAAATCTTTCATGATCCATATGTTTCTATATCAGATGCTTTACTTGATTGGCGAGAAGAAGAGGCTACCAACCGAATTGATCTTAATTTTGATAATATAAAATACTCATGAGCATCTGGGCAATATTTATTAGGAACATTTACATACATACCAATCAATTCCTATCTATATACATATATAACATCTACACTTTAATTTTTACATTTATACCATACAAAAAATACCATCATTTTAACTTTTAAAACGTGAAATACAACTTTCATGCATAGGTAAGAAGTGAAGTTTAGGAGTTAGATATGTAAATACATAGGAATTGAGCGGTACGTACGTAAATCTTCCTATCTATTAACATTGCTGAAAAATTAGGTGAGACTCACAAATAAATGCAGAGAGGTTGTTGTTCAGTGTTTGAGCCAGTAATTCCTGAGCTGGGCAATGTGGAGAAGGATCTCGTCTCGACCCATATTCGTCACACTGCTCGCCATAATCCAAGCTGGCGCAGCCTCGAAGTATTCGGCAATTAAGCTGAGAAAAGCTCCAGCATTCTCCTCTGCCATCTTCCCACCATTTTTCTTCTTCTTGCGTTTGTCACACTTTGTGAAAATGAGAGTCATTGGAATCTGCTCCAAAGACATCATGTAAATTTTGCAAGAGATGAAGCCAAAAATTTCATGGAACCAATCAACAATTATCTTTTGGGCTTACAAGAATATGACATTATGTTGTAGGGGCCATTACACACATACCACCACTAAATGATTATGTATTTACATATCAAACACCTAAACTTCACTTTTTACATTTATAAACCTTAGTTCTTTCATATCACATAAAAATGTACCACTACTTTGCCTTCCCATGCATAGGCAAGATTGTATGTGTAAAAATTGAAGTTTAGATGTTAGAACTAAGAATGTATATCTTCCTATTTTATATTTGCAAATTTAGGAAGTCTCCAATTTGCATTAAGAGTTCATCCTTACCAAAATGTCATAAATGAAAAAAAAAAAAAGATTATGAAATGGAACAAACCAAAATGCTTACCTGATTCTGACTGAGCCAACTGGCATATTCAAGATCAATTTTCTTTGGAGGAATACTGGCATCTATAAGAAGAAATACAGACACCAATGTCTCCCTCTTCAAAAAATAATCTTTGGTGAACCCATCCCAATCAGTTCTAAGTTTCTGGGGTGCTGATGCATATCTACATGATCCATATTTCAATTTGAAGTTGCAACAAATGAACATGTTTATGTAGTAAAATGTAAATAAATTATAAAATAGGCATCACAAAAAATTAGTCACTTGGATTAGCTTGATGGCAACCAAAAAAACAATAAATCAAAATTTCTAAATGGGTCAAAATTAGAGATACTCTAATGTGAGCAAGTTTCAAGAATTAAAAAATTTGCTATAGATGTTCATGAGGGTATGATTGATTTGGAATAATGCAGAAAAACTTAAAAAGATAAAGTAGCATAGTAAAAGAAAGATTAAATTAAGGCATAAAGCTTTGGTCGGCATGAAAATGAAAATTATCAATATATCTTACTATAAGACGAAGTGATTCCTAAAGGTGGTAGGTTTTAGCAATCTTTAGAATACTTTGCAATAAGATAATATTAAATAGAAATAAAGATAAACTTTAAAGTTTGCAACAAAATTATTTTATATGAATGAGCACTAAGCAAAAAAGAAGAGCTTGACAGCGAAGTTGAGAGTAGAAAAGAAAAGAGAATTCTAAACTGATAAAGCTAGGAAGGATGGAGATGAAATGTTATATAAAAAAGCTGAGTTTTTGAAGAAAGATATCTAAGAAATTAAAAGAAAATCTAAAGATAAATTTCATAAAATTAAAATGAAATTATATTATATGGATGAGTGTTAAACAATAAAGAAGAGGTTGATAGACAAGTTGAGGGAAATAATTGACAATGATGATATAGATCTATGAAAAATGTAGAAAGAATAACATTAGAAATGATAAAAAGAAGAGGTTATATATGTTCCCCTGGATAATTTATGGAGAGCCTTTTTAGTCTAACAATTGAATGTGCCAAATTTAGTCTCTTGACTCAAATTTTATCTAAAACAATCTCTTGAATTCAAAAAAATGATCCAAAATAAACCCACAGAGAAACTATTTTGATCGTATTTAAGAAGTCAAGGGACCAAATTAAACATACTAGATGATTGTGACTAAAGCGGTCCCCATACAAATAATCCAATGAACATTTTGATATTTTTCACTAAAATGATAAATTAGAAATGTGGGAGTAGCTCCAATCACAGAAAAAAGATACTAGGAAATTAAGCTAAGCAGTTTTCACAGTTGCAAATGAGGATAAAAGATGCGCAATAAGAGGAGTAGATAGAGTTTATGTGAAAAGATTAAGATATAAAAGTGATGGACAGAAGGTAATATGGCGAGCACTAAGCAATAGCAATTTACACAAAATGGAATTAGCATCTTATTTAGCACTTTAGTAGGAAAGAATGGTAAGGAGGATTCTTGAAACTAACCACAAATAATTGGCTTAAGATAGATGATG
This sequence comes from Phalaenopsis aphrodite, assembly GCA_003013225.1. Lineage (NCBI taxonomy): Eukaryota > Viridiplantae > Streptophyta > Magnoliopsida > Asparagales > Orchidaceae > Phalaenopsis > Phalaenopsis aphrodite. The sequence continues at coordinate 224,876 of NEWO01000014.1, forward strand.
ATGATGATGATGATGACAATGGACAAAAAATATGAAATAAATTTGCAGAAGCATGGTAGAATTTATGTGACATAATTGAAAATGTTAGACCAAAAGTAATAACCAGAATTATGCACAAAAAAGACTTGCACAAAATAGAGTAATAATTCATAAAGTACTCGAAAAGAATAAAGAAAGAGATTTTCAAAATTGACACCAAATAATTGGGTTAAATGTGAAAATGACGATTAAAATGACCATAGTTTGATAACAATAAATAAAGTCAAGAGCATCTAATTTATTAATTTGAGGGAAATAAACCAAAGTCTTAATACTAGTATCATAAACTTGAAATGTCGATAGCATTAAAAGCTGAGTTATCATTCAATATATGGGTTTAAAAGTTCTAGTTAAATAGCAGTCTCAAATTTCATGAATTACATGTATCATTAAAAAAAACATCGATGAGCAAAAAGCTTAAACAATAAAAGGTTTTCTCAACCAATCTCTGTTAAGGACATGATATTTAAAACCAACGAATAAGCTTGAGTACCTACAAAGTCAAAAATACTAAATTAGCAGTTGAAAGGAAAACCAAAATTCCTACGTTCAAATGCTCTGCTTGTACATCAGTCGGAAAATTAACCCCAACCATTTTACATCAATGAATATGCTAAGATAAATTATAATATTTGACACAATCCAACACCTAGGGAAAAAAAGCATTGATGCGAACACACTTGTTGCATGCGGGTAAATTTGTGATAGTTTAGTGATATATTACGTCCTAATCTTTCACAAAGTTAAGATACACACATAGATAAAAGAAGAATTGATAGAAGGAATACCGAAATTTTTTTACGTGAAAAATCCCAAATGATAAAAATCATGGGGTCTAGCTCAGTTGAAATGATTCCACTATGTTGATATAAGTTATAAGACTTTACCGATCCTAGAATACTCGAAGACAATGTTGCATAAATGAGGGTTATTGACGTGAATTCCGCCAGGAGAGTGGCATAATACATTGGAGAAATGGTGACAACTTGACTGTGGCGAAGGAGGATCGATAATAGAGGCCGTGTGCCAGAAAGTTTGATGTCGGCATCGTCGGTAGCAGTGGTCAGATGACTGTGGTTCAACAGGGGAGGCGATTGTGGTATGGCTGCGGAGTTCTAGCCAGGGCGGTGAACTGACAATGTTAGTTTGACGTGACAGTGGTGGCCAGAAAACATATTTTGGTGGCGTTGGCGGCTAGACGGTGGTGGTTATGTTGGGGCGATAGTGGTGGTCGGGCGATAGTGGTCCTTTGGTGGCTTTGGTCAGATGATGGTGGTCAAGTGGTAAAACGGTGGTGGCCAAACGACAACCGAACAACATTGGTCCAGTGGCGACGACAGTGGCGGACTAGAAATGATGTTCGACTGTGGTGGCGGCCAAATAGTCGTGTTTTGACTGTGGCGATCGTGGTGACCCGGTAGCAGTAGTCTAGCGATAAAGATGGTCCGACGGCGATGGTCTGACGGTGGGGATGATAGTTACCGGGCAGCGAAGTTCTGACAGTGGCAATGAACCGACGATGATGGTTCAAACAGTGATTATGGTGGCTTGCTCGTGGTAGTTTGGCGGTGTTTGCGAGCAGACAGTGGTAGTTCAGAGGCGATGATGGTGTTCCAAGCAGTGACGGTGGCGGCTTGGCAGTGGTAGTCAAGTGGTGGCGGCGAGCAGATAGTGGTGATTCAGGTGAGATGAGGATGGTGGCCTGGTGGTGATGTCGATTGTGATTAGGCATGCAGTGGTAGTTTTGGTGGTGGCCACAAGTGGTATGATGGTAGTAACCCAGCATCGAATGCCCGACGATGGCGACGATGGCGACGATGGCGACGATGGTAACCCAACAACAGTGGTTCGACGGTGGTGATAGTGTTGATTGACGGTGGTGGAGCTCGAGAACTCTCAAGAGCTTGGAGCTCCTTCAGCTTTCTCCTACAGGTCTAACCCCTTGAGTAGGGGTCTATTTATAAATTTTGTAAGTAGCATCCCACATAAATAATTTATGAATTTGAATCACTCCATCGAAGAACCTAGAATGATTCATTTGATCGGATGATATTTTATTATCTAAATGTCTTAATGATCTTAAAATTAAGTGATATTGGGCTCGTTATATTCGTCTTGTCGGGAGCCTTAATTAAACTGTAAACTTGTTAAATTTGGAGATCATTTGGTCTCCCAAAATATATCTCAAATCTTCTTACTATGCTTTAAGTGCATGATCTAGGCTCATTTGGACTCAGATTAAACCATGTTTGATATTAGATGCCTTATCTTATCAAGACAGGTCAATTGAGAGTTTATGTAATATTTGGAGCTCTCGGTCTCAATGTTCATCGAAATTCATGCTTGAATAAGATAATTTTTTAGAACGTATCAATGCTAATGGGTGAAGCATAAACCATGATTTTAGTTCGTTGGCGACTCCAAAAATTGGGTCGGCAAGAGAAAGAAATTAAACTCAAATTGGGAGGGGCTCAACTTCTTTTATTCATGCCCTAACATCTTCAAAAAGAGACTATTTATAGGAAAATTAGGATATGTAAAGACCCAAACACAACTCAACTATCATAATAATTTAACTATTACCCCATAATCTATCATAGACACCTAACGCAACCCATACTTTCAAAACAACCTTGCCCTCAATGTCAAACAAATGTGGCTGGAAACTAGAAATTGACAGCCGAATTTGGGCTTGAAAAGCAAGAATGGATAAACTATGGCTTGGAGGCTAGGTGAGCGTAGATTTGTTGAGGATCGGAGTTGGGGAGATGACAAAAAAAGTTTTGCGAGAGCAGTGGGTTGTGATATCTGAGCTATGTGAATTTTGGATAAACTATGGCTTGGAGGCTAGGTGAGCGTAGATTTGTTGAGGATCGAGTTGGTGAGATGACAAAAAGAGTTTTGCGAGAGCAGTGGGTTGTGATATCTGAGCTATGTGAATTTTGGATTTGGCGTAGAGGTAGAGATGGGGAATGAAACATCTAGCAATAAGAATGTTGGGTATGGCGAGATCTGAATGAGTTAAGCGGGGTTGAGAATGGCAAGATGTGCATGCGTGGATCTGCATGATGCGATAAAAGCATGATGCGATAAGAGATCTATTGAGACTTAGATGGTGGGTGGAGATATAGTGAAAGGAATGGTTTTGTGCTTACGATGACATTTTAGCAAGAGGTTGGAGTATCAATGTTTTTTTTGGAGAGATGACGACAAAGACGGAGTGAAAAGGCAAAGATTTTGTGAAAGTACTATTGATGCAATCCCATTGCTATGCAAAAGTTTAATGACTTCCAATTCAGATTAAGAAGGCTCAATTCATTTTTTTTATTAATACACTAATATCTCTAAATAATGGAATGTAATTTTCGCAGTAGTAGAGCTAGTGACAGAGTTGTGAATATGGGTGATCAAATCATTAAAAGTGTGAACGTTTTAGATATCTCGGGTATATTGTTCAAAGGGATGGTGATATAGATGGGGATGTTATTAGTAGAATTCAAGTCGGTTGGTTGAAGAGGAAGAATGCATCGGACCTATTGTGTGATAGAAAAGTACCGCTTAGATTTAAAGGAAAATTTTATAAGATGGTGGTGAGACTTGAAATTCTTTATGGCGCAAAAAATGTTGGCTTTAAAAGAGAATCATAAAACTAAGTTAAGTGTTGCTGAGATGAGAATGTTTAGGTGGATAAGTGGCTTGACACTAAGATAAAATGTGAAATAAATGCATCCGTGAAAAGGTTGGCATAGCTCCAGTGGCAGACAAGATTAGAGAGAGCCGGCTTAGATGGTTTGGTCACATTAAACGCCGACCATCTGATGATCCAATTAGGAGAATAGATGTTTAGATTCGTCGTATGTTAAGAAAGGTAGATGTAGACCTAAAAAGAATTGGGCATATTGTATGAAAAATTATCTTAATTTTTTAAAATTAAATGAAAATATGACACTCAATAGGACACAAAGGAGAAAAGGCATTCACATAGCCGACCTCACTTAGTGGGATAAAAGCTTCTTGTTGTTGTTGCTAATATCTCCAAATCGAACATAACTACCTTATGAGTCTAACTAAACTCAAATATCAATTACAATTATATAACTATTAAACCATAATCTATTATAGATCTCTAAAAAGCACAAAGCTAAACAAAACAATTTCTCATATTTGTGGCGCATTCTTTTTATGCCAATATGATATAAAGTAATCATGATGAAAACATCTAAGAACCTATTAACATATTAAATGTTAAAAATCAAAAGAACCAAATCATCAAATTTATCTTTTAAGAATACATGATAGCATCGAGGCAACAACTATAACTTGAGAAATTGTATATTATTATGTATGAGCCTACGAAAAATAAATGAGATTGAATAAAATAAAATTGCATAAATATAAATGAGAAAAGAGAATAAAAAATTAAAGCTTTTTGGGAAAAATGAATTATCACAAAAGAATGCTCTCTCCATAGGCAAGAACTACTAATAAACTACTCTGATCATCATTATTGATACCTCAAATATTTGGGACAATCATTATGAAAGATAATTTTTCATTTATTCTTATTTAGTGTTATTAGGTAAACATATACTTTACAAATTATTTTAAATAACTTTATTTTTGGTGTGACATCATATCTATCCCTTTTCCATTCTAACCCTCGGATACATATTTTACCAATTCATAATAAGGGCATTTTCTATCACCAGAGGCCTAAGCAATAAAATAATAGTTCTTTAGTAGGATCGTGAAGATGAAAATACCTAAGGTTTTTTATTTAAATTTTGTGCATTTAAATTTGAGTAATTTTTTATTGAAAGGCTTCGTGTGTGTTTAGAATTCAAGATTTTGTGCGAAGAAAATAAATTAAAATTTAAATCAGATGAATTAAATTCTTAAATCATGAGAACAAAGAAGGGAGGGATAAGAATCTCCTACCTCAATTTAAACCAAGGAAGCCACCCCCACTTTCTCATCCTTTCTCTATTTTCTTCCTTCTTTATATTAGGGTTTACAAGGAGACTATATAATTGATTAACTGCTGAACTAATGAGATTATTATTAATTAAAAAGTAAAGTTTAAAAATTTCTCTAAGAGTGTGGAGGCGTGGCGGCCATCCCATGCAAGATGAAACTTAGTATTCTTCCTCAACCAAACTCTTTGGTAAGTGATAACTTTATCTTTTTATTTGAAATCATTTTTATAATTTCTCTTTGTGGGAATCTTGTACTATAACCCCTTAATCTTTTCAAAATTTTCTTTCACAAAATTATAGCCAAATCTCCATTAATATGTCAGCCAAGACAATCCCTAAATAGAACGTAGCCTTGTTCTACAAAGCTTTTAACTCGTCAAAACTCTTTGAAAATTAATATCAACTCTAGATTTCCCTCTACAGCTTCTATGAGTTTTCTTTAATTTTTTCAGGACTTAAGTCTTTTTTGTAAAAAAAAATATTAACTTTGGGCACTGTCCATATAATGTTCCTACAGAAGCAAGTCTGATTCAAAAAATTTGAAAAAATATAAAAAATGCTTTAAAAATTTTTAAAACTTTCTGAAAAATAACTAGATACACCCCTCTAAATTTTTCAAGTGATTTCAAGTCATCGGATTATATATATTCTCCACACTGATGACTTAGGGTCCGTTTGGGGCAGCTTGTACGTTTCAGAATAAGCTGCTTATCCTGAAACGCGGCCCGCGGGGGTCGACCCGCGGCCCGCGTTTAGTGTAAAATTTCAAACGCAGTTTCAGATAAGCTGGCGAAACGCGCGAACCAAACGGTACGGTGGCGTTTTGAAAACGCCGCCCGCACTTATAAGCTGCCCCAAACGGACCCTTAAACTCATATCAATATTTTTTTTATTTTTGAGTTGTACATTATATGACTAACTAATAACTTGGGTTTTCTCCAAGAAACGCCCCACAAAATTTTAATTCTAGCCTCTCACACCTTCCTTTACATCCTTTAAAACTTCCTAATTGAAACTATCCTATAACTCAAGGCAAAACCGAGAACAAAATTACATTGAGGGCATAAGATTGATGAAAAGGGAGAGAACAAAGGAACACATGCAAAATAAAAACTTCTCTTCATTTGCAATTAGTTAAATTCTTTCTCAAGTTATTTTCTCTGTTATGTAGTGTATTTTAATATTATTTAATAAGCATACTCTATTTAATGGAAATTCAATGAATAGTGACATTCTTCTAATTAGTTGGCTTCACATAATTGACTTAGTTTTTTTCTTTAACCTACGCTATATAAATCACTTGCTTGACAGCAAATTCAATGATAAAGTGAGTTCCACAAAATACTATTAAGATTTTCATGGTATTGATCAAAATATAAGATCCTCGATTATATCTTTCGCATAATCTAGTTAGATTTAACTAGTTCAGCTTGTTTGAGTAATCTTGTTGAACCTTTTTCATATAATTTTATATTAGCCAACATTTATATGCTTCTATAATTTAAACCCTTTCACATATTTAATAATCTCAAGACAGTTAGCGCTCACCCGTACACTCAAAACAGTTTAATTAATTGTTTGCACAACTACATTATTTGTGCACAATTAACTAACACAACATACCACCTAAATGAGCTAATATGGAACAATTTGATAAATTAGCAAAAAATCATTGAAGATCAAATTATTAGGGAAAAGAACCATAATGGTAGATTATGGTAAGTCCAACAATCCATTGAAGCTATAATGGGCTAGCTTAACGAACTAAATCTTAGGTTGTAAACACCACTTGTAGCTCTAATCTAACAAACTCCTAGGAAATTTCATGTAGAGGAAAACAAACATACTAGACACAACCAAGGGAACAAGAATGGTGATGATTTTGGTGATCTGATAGGAAAGTCAAGAAAGCTCTCACTCTTGATAGGGTCTATGATCCCAATAAATTCTTCGAATGACTTGCCTAAATGAATGATTTCTTTGATTGTTATCAAATAAATGATTAACAGAGAATGGATTTTGCCAAGTTGAAGCTTGTGTGTCATGCAAAAATTTTTTGGTATAAGATTTTGGCAAAGGAAAGAGAGGTTAGGGAGATAAATTCTTATCTGGATAGAACGAAGGCAATGTTGAGGTCCTAATTCTGTCTTAATCAACATGATAAAGAGCTTAATAGGTAGTTAATGAATCTTAGGCAAATGAATATGCTTGTCACTGAACATCTTTGAGCATTTAGTTGTAAAGCCTACAACAAAATCCACTATTCGATCTACCCAAAGCTCTACAATTAGGCCTAAACATTCAATAAATCCATTTTTAAGAATAATAAAAATATCACTTGCTTAAAATTTCATCAAAAGGGCATATAATCACCGCAGAGCCGAAATATTCTTTTTAAAGGAAAATCATCATTTGAACAATCGTAATAATGAAAAGGTCGTTGATGATTCTGATAATGACTTGGGAGACTAATTTGCATATGATTGGATAACCAAGTGTAAGAGAGTGCATGCATGATATTGATCAATTTCCATTTTACTCATTTTTAAGCCAGATCCTATAATTGAGAATGTTGGATTTACGAGTTTCTTCAACATAAATAATTTCGTACCTTACAATAACACATACAATACATCTCACATTGCAAGCATCTTTTTCATAGAGATATTGAGACTGTATAGGCTACACAATACCATGATAAATATTAGATTTGTTAGGTTCCTGTCTTATTTCTGAACAATTTATGACTTTCATCGCAAAGTATCTATTCATATAACTAATATTTATGCATATGTATTTTCATGTTTTGTATTTTGTGGTTTTACACTTAGAGACAAAATGAGAAATGAATATATCCGTTAAAGGGTTGGTGTAGCTCCAATAACAGACAAGACTAGAGAGTCCTCTTAGATGATTTGGTCACATTAAACATCGACCATCTGATGACCCAGTTAGGAGAGTAGATGTTTTAGATTTGACTTACGTTAAGGGAGGTAGAGGTAAACCTAAAAAGACTTGGGCTTGTTGTATAAAAAATTATTTTAATTTATTAGAATTAAATCAAAATATGACACTCAATAGGACACAAAGGAGAAAAGGATTTATGTAGTCAACTCCACTTAGTGGGATAAAGGCTCGTTGTTGTTGTATTTTCCTTTGTTTCGTATGTTATTAGCTCGCCTAAATTTTTTAAGAAACAAACCAAACAAGGTAGCATTAAATATGCTAATTTTGTGAGCAAAATTAAACATGCAAGAAAATATAAATAAGATGATTATGTGAAAATTCGAAATCAAACTAAAAAGCCCAATTAAATTAAAATGTTTCATGCAAGGGCGGGCACATGACCCATTTAAAATTCTTAAGCGAATTAGATCAATACATATGTTCTTGGACCGCTAAATGATATGCTTATTATCACGTTTTTAAGGTTGAAGATATATTAACATTTCTAGAAAATATGCTACATGAGAAATCGAAAACTAATCTTTTTACATATGAAGATAATAATTAAATGCAGGTGGACATTCAACGCAACAATTTTAAAGTAGAGAACATATTGACAGACGAGAAGTCAGATGATGACCGTGGAAAATATAGATTTTTAGTGAGGTGAAAGGACTAACTATGGCGCAGAATGTCAGAGTCTAAAGACTTTTGTTTGAGTAGAACGATAACTGAATACAAGGAATGTAATTTTAGTAGTATTGGCCTTGGTGGAAGATAAATGGTTTGAACGTTTTAGATATCTCGGGTCTCTTGTTTAGAGTGATGGTGATGTAGATGGGGATGTTATTAGTATAATTAACATTGGTTGGTTGAAGTGGAGGAATGCAACGGGCCTATAGTATGATATAAAAGTACCTCTTAGACTGAATGAAAAATTTTATTAACATGGAGGTCAGACTTGCAATGCTCTATAACACATAATGTTGGCCTTTAAAAGAGAAGCATAAAAAAAAGTTAAGTGTTGCTGAGATGAGAATGTTTAGGTGGATGAGTGGATTGTCACTTAGAGACAAATATATCCGTGATAGAGTTGGTATAGCTCCAACGGCGGACAATATTAGAGATAGAGTCGTCTTAGATGGGTTGGTCACATTAAACATCAATTATTTGATGATTAGGTTAGAACAGTAAATGTGTTAGATTCGAGTTATGTTAAGAAAAGCAGAGAAAACCTAAAAAGACTTGGGCATATTGTATAAAAAATGATCTTATTTTATTAAAATTAAATGAAAATATCACACTCAATAAAACACAATGGAGAAAAAATGATCCATGTAGCCAAAGCCACATAGCAGGATAAAGACTAGTTGTTGTTGTTAAAAGGACAAGCTATCTACATATGATACGTGGCTTGCCAGAGCTAACTTGAAAAAGATGGCACCCAATATTATGGATGACTACTTAAACTTCAACTAGTAGTATACAACCTTTAAATAAGGGTTCTTTAAGAGCCAAAGAAAATGATGCAGCATAGAATCCAATCATAGAGAGTTAAGCAAAAAATAATAGTTGACCTATCATAAGGAGAATGAAGGACCTTAACTTAGATTTTTTTTTATATATATAATTTTTAGCATTTTAATTATTGTATTTTTTTAAATTGAAAGATTGTGCATTTTTTTATAAGCTTGTGTAGAAAAAATAATTTAAATTTAAAACCAATGAGATTTAAATTTCAAATAATGAGGAAAAAATATAAATAAATAGAGAAAAAAATTAACCGTACATACAAATGCAATTAATTATTTAATTTTAGCAATTTTTTGTTGGCCACAAGGGAAGAAATCTCTCTCTTCAATTCAAATCAAAGGAATTGCCCCCCCCCCCCCCCACCCCAACACACTCTCTCTCATCTGCCTTTTCATTTCTTTCTTTTTCATGTTAGAGGTTCAAAAGAAGACTATATATTTGATTAGTTACTAGAATAATGAGAGTGTTGTTGATTGAAAACTTAAATTTGGAGTTTCTTCAAGAATGCGACCATCCCATATAAGAGGAAACTTAGTGGTCTTCCTTAACCAATCGCTTTGGTGAGTGCTATTCTTATTTTTTATTTAGATATTCTTTTTAATTTCTCTTCGTGGAAACTTTGTGCCACACCCCCTTCATCTTTCATAAATCTTCATAATTTTCTAACATAAAAATAATAGACAAGTTTCTATTGGTGTGGTCGACCAAGATATGCTTTAAACATGACATAATCTTATTCCACAGGCTTTCGGCCCTTCAAAATCCTTCGAAAATATGGGATCAACTCTAAATCGTATTTATGGCATGTTTGTTCCAGCTTTTCGGCCAGATTTTAAACTGTCCCTCTCCCATGCGTTTGATTGGCGCGTCCGTGCATCTTGGTTACAAACTGCGGACCAATTTCTCAAATACCATGATCGCACTTGAGTGCCCACATTCGGTGTTCTGCTGAGGGCGTACTTTTTATTACCCAGAGCTTTAAATTCTGTCATTATTCATAAGGACAATAATCTGCTCTATGAACAATTAATATGAGAGGTGTTGAATTTAAAAAATATTAATCTATTTATTATCGTATTAAAAAATAAATATGAGAGATGTTAAATTGCCCTATTTAAAAATCCATATGAGAGAAATAATAATTTAAAAAATATTAATTGTTTATCTATGTCATGTAATTTTTTAATAATATTATGCATCAATGAATATTAACAAATATATTATGAAATCAAAATAAAGTTTAATCGTATTTATTTCTGTGAAAGGTATCATATTTATTTCTGTCATGTAGTTAACCACAACACTTTTAAAACTGAACTTTTCAAACAGAGCAACTACTTCCAGAACATCACCTTTTAAACAATAAATTTTTCAAAACTACATTTGAACTGAAATTTCATGCAGTCACAGTCGAAATAAACACACTCTTAGAGATATCTCTCTATCACTTTCATGAGTTCTCTCTAATTTTTTAGGCCCTAAGCTTCATTTCTAAAGCCAAACATTTTACTTTAGGTTGTTGTCTAAATTAGGTTCCTCATAACCTGACTTAACTCTAAAATTTTAAAAAAATATTAAAAAACCTCAACAAATCTTAAGACTTCTTACAAAATAGCTAGGCAACTTCTTGAAAAATTTTCAAGTGGTTTTAAGCCTTGGGGTTATATATAATCTCCAGGCCAAGAACCTAAACTCAAATATATATATATATATATATATATATATATATATATATATATATATATATATATATATATATATATATATATATATATATATACTTTTGGTTTGCATATTATATGATAGACACATAACCCTAAATCAAGCCTTTTATAGCTTTTTAGACATCCTAAAGACTTCCTAACCCAAAATATTTTACCAGTCCACCAACCCCACCATAAGGAATTATGTTCTCATCTCCATGGTTTTACTAGATGAACCCCAATCCCAAAAGGTTGTTGGTCTTGGCTTGGCTATATCAATATGGCTTTAAGTAAGGGAACCATGTAATGTAATAATAGGCATTGGTTCAAAGATCAAGATAGGACCACCATCACTAATTCAAGGGGTTGTGTTTGCTTTGACTCGATAAACCTTAAGTAACTATTAGTCTCCTCCTTATGAGCCATAGGTCTCCTCATTTAAGGCAATGCCAAGAGAATTGAGAGTGACAATGTATGAAAAACACAAATATCATGGTAAAGCTTGATTCTCTTCAATGGTAAATGGCTTAACAAATCAATTATACTAATTAGCTCATGGGCATGAGGCATGGCATAATGTGGTTCAAAAATTTTGAACATGAAAAAAATAACAACTCATTAGCAAGGCATGGCATAACCAAATCAATTGAACATGGGGAAATTTTAGTTTTCCCTATAAATGGAGAAATATTTACGTACAGAGAACGCATGCAGCTCTCCGTACGTAATCTCCTTCCAATAACTTCTCAATAACCTCTGCGAAGGTTAATGGGAGTTTATTGGGGATTTATTTCGGCGTTATTTAGAGTCAATCCCTTAGTGTTAGAGAAAATGTGAAAGTGTCACAGTGACCGCGGAATGTGAAAGTAAATCACTAGGAATAAACCGTTTAAGCTTCTAACACTCTGTAAATAAGGATTTCTGTTATGGATTTTGAACAGTACCCATATCCAGGTAGATCCACGAGATACCAGCTATCGTTTATCAGGAAATGATTGATGCATTGTGTTTTACCTGCAGATGAACAAAGAAATCAATGTTACAGGAACAATTCCAGCAGGCAAGAAAATCCGTGATCGGTAGGCATGGTAGAGGGAGATAAGAAGGACAGGCAAACCCACCGGGCTTCTTGGAGATGAGGGCCAGACGCTTGCGGCGGACGAGTGAATTGAGAAGGGAGGACTTCCCAACGTTTGAGCGGCCGACGAGAGCGAAGTCTGGGAGGGAGTCGGCGGGGCAATCCTCGGTGCAAGTGCTGCTCTTCACGAACTCCGCCGTGCTCACCTGAGGATCCAACGAGTATGATCCCAACACGATGTTGGAACACTTGAGAATCCGGCTCCTCGCCACCGAGGTCGCCGCTGCTGGTAGCTTAACCTCCGGCGGCACGAAGAGCTTATCGAGAGGGATATCGTTCAGAGATCTGTCGGGGATCAGCGGACTGAGAGGCGTGTCGAGCTGAAGTTGTTTGGGGGACGCGGGAGGGTGGAACTCAGTCGCAACTGCGGCGGCGGCAGCGGAAGAGGAGGAAATGGAGAAGAAGCGAGAGGGAGAGGAGCGATGTAAGAGGAAGGAAGGCGAGCGGAAGGAAATGGACAGGAAGCGAGTGAGGATGCGCTGTTGATAGTGGAGTGCCATGCTATTTCCTATGCCTTTTCGCTGCCTTTTGTCTATGTTTTTGTATTAGATATTTGTGGGGTTTATATTTCGAGCTTAAAAATTGTGTTTGTGTTCGGCTTATTTTTTTAGCGAGCCGAACACGAGCCGTTTACGAACAAAGAGTCATTTTGACAATACTAATCATATAGTCATAAGATATTAAGGATTGATGCAAGATTTAAAACATCATTTGAATCTAATTTAATAATTTATATTTTATTTTCTTAATTAATACTTTCAATTGATTATAAATCTTTGAAGCCTTGTAGTCAATTAATTTTTTTAAAAAATACTACTCATCAAAGATAGATAGATATATAATTGTTAGTAGTATTTCGAGCCAAAACGAGCCGAACACGAAAGAAAAAACATTTATTCGTGTTGTTCGTGATCGGCTCGTTAACTTAGCGAACGAGCTGAACACGAGCTTCTTAATGAGCCGAACACGAGTTGTTCACGAACAACGAGCCCATTTGACAGCTCTAGATATTTGTAATTAGTTAATAAATTACTTTATTCTTTATTTATTTAAAGAAAATTATTAAAATTTTAATTTAAATTAAATTATATTTATAATAAAAAAATATGTATCATAACTCCACATTTAAATTATTTGCAATTTTTTAATAAACTCCACTCTTCCTAATCTCCTTTTATATTTTCTATCATGTTATTTTTTCTTTTCATGCAATTATAATATTAATTATATTAATATTATTTTTTATATTAATTTTTTACACTACATACTCTTACAATGCATTTATTTTTTTTAAATTATTTATGATATGTTGAAATACTTATTTTTTACTAATATAAATTTTTAATTATTTCTACTATGTTGGAATATTGTTCGTAATTCATTTGAATTATTAATGACGTGTGGACAGGTAGTTCGTGTTGTCAGGATCTCGTTTTGCGCTTCATTGTTAGCAAGGTACGAGTACTTTAGTTGTAAATTAAGTTTATTTAAATGTCAATTAAGTTTAATTATATTTATTTTTATCGTGTATTAATTCTTATAAATGCTTGGTTTAGAGAGGCATGTATTCGAAATGCTGCGTCTTTGAAGCTATAAAGAACTTTGTGAAAAAGGCATAAACTGTTTAAAGAGAGTTTGGGATGTAAGTAGGGGTGTAAACGAACCGAACACGAACGAACAGAGCTTGTGTTCGTGTTTGGTTCGTTTAAAATTTAGTTTGTTTGAAATAAGCTCGTGTTTGAAATTGTTCGTGAAGTCACTGTTCGTGTTCGTTTTTTAACGAACGAGTCGAACATGAGCTGTTCACGAACGACGAGCCAGTTAGATATCCCTAATATTAATATATATAAATAATATATTATATTAATTATATAACATATATTATATAAATATATAATATCTATTTTAGTATATTGCTAATATAGTATATTAGTATATTACAATTATTAATTTATTATATATATATATTATAATTTATAAAATTTAATTTTTTTAAATATCATAAATTTATTTATATATAATTATTTTAAATTATTTTATATTTCGAACAATAACAATTCGAACACGAACGAACGCATCATTGTTCGTGTTTGGTTCGTTTAACTAACTGAACGAAAATAGTTTGTTCACGTTCGTCTCATTTACTTATCGAACGAATCGAACACGAACTCATTGACGAACCGAGCACGAATTGTTCACGAACAACGAGCTTTTTTGACAGTCCTAGATGTAAGCAGTCTTTGTACCTCCCTCATCACCTAGAAGTTATTATAACTATGAATGCTTTTTTTTTTTTATTACATATGATAGAACGATTAGCATTTTATATAGCAATTTTAAACACATAAATATTACGAAATATTGTTATTAATTTTTTGCCAAAAAATATAATTTCATTATAGTTGAAATAATTTTAATTATGTTCAATTAAATATTAATTAATTTGTTAATATTGTATGAGATTGTATATAGCTTGGAAACCTGACAACGCAGAGCTGCTGGTCTGAAGAAGGTTGACATAGTACCTCGATTGTCTTGTGTAACAACAGTCTGTACAAATCTTAGACAATTTTTGACATTTTTATAGCGCCTATTTGAACACAGTCCGTACAGATTCTTCTTGATTGGACTGATGTCCGTAATTTTTTGAGAATTATTTGTGGCATGTTGAAATAATGCCGGGAAATATTTTAAATTATTTGTGTCATACTGAAAAGTTGCTCGTGTCATTAGAATCTTATCGTGCAACTTCATTGTTAGCAAGGTATGAGTAATTTAATTTTATATTAAGTTTTTTTTTTAAAAGAATAATCATTAGGTTATAGATTTATGTATATGAAATGTATTGTCTTTGAAGCTATAAATAATTTTATTAAAAAAGCATAAAATGTCTAAGGAGAGCTTGGGTCGTAAGCGATCTTTGTACACTGCCTCCTCACCTGAAAGTTCTTATAGCATTGAATGCATTTTTTTCATTGCATGTACCGGGTAAGTAGTAGTTTATATTGCAAATACATGAACAATTAGTACTTCATATTGCACTCAAACACAAATTAAATCTGAATTAAGCTCGAACTCTGTACTTTTTATTAGCAGAAGACAAAGAAGAAAAGTCATTAGGAATATATGTATATGAAACGTAGTGCTTTTGAAGCTATGATAAACTGCCTAAGGAGAGCTTGAGACGTAAGCGGTCTTGGTTCCTCCTTCCCTACAAAGAAGTTATAGCTACAAATACTTTTTTTTTTTCAATGCATATACCAGAACAATTAACACTTATAACGCACGTATTTCTGATTTCCTTGCTAAATTTTGCTCTTACGTTTAGATAAAATCAACTGCAGGATCAGACCAAATTTTAAAGTATGAGTATGAACATGTCACTATTGTTAATATGTTTTGATGGCAAGTTGCGAGTCGTGGAAGACTTCACCCCCACCCATGTTGGTGAATGCAGCCGCCCTGTATAAGTCTCACAGTCGATAACACTGATGAACGTGAAACTGAAATTACCTTTTAAATAAATTTTTTTTATGATTTTTAATATTAATAATAATAATTTTTAAAACAATTTTATAAATAATTTTACAAAACAAACAAAGATGAAGGGACAAGAATACAAACGATAGCACATAAAATTTTGAACAATACGTCTATTTTACATTCATACAGATACATACACCTTCACTTTTCACAACCATATTAATTAAACTATTTTATAATTATAAATTAAATATAATTAAAAAAATATGATTAAGATAAGCTTATTTTAAACTATATTTCAAATATTATGCTATAAATTAATTATTTATCTTGTAGTGAATTAAAAATTATCAAGTCGAATTAAATTTACCTATATTTAAAATGAACGTCCCGGTTTCAGCGTCCCCTGCTTTCTCTCCCAACCACAGATTGACTTCCTCCCGGAGGAAAATTCTCCAAACGTCTTCTTCCTCCTCCAACCTCCTCAACAAAAATCCCTCCTTTATTTCATCATCAATTTTCTCGTCCCACCATTTCTCTGCACGCCATTCCATGGCGTCCACAAACAAAACCCAAATCTTTCTTCATCTTCTTCTCATCTCCATCACCTTTCTCAATAGCATCTCTGCCACCATCAATGGCGTCTACAACCCCTCCGTCTTCATGCTTCTCAACTGCGGCTCATCTTCTGATGAACTCGACGCCGATGGTCGAAAATGGATCGGCGAACATTCCTCCAAAGCTTCCGCCATTGGCATCATCTCCCCCAAATCAACCCCTTCAACCGCCTCTTTTCAAGATCCATCTCTCCCATCCACCGTTCCTTACATGAAAGCAGCCATTTTTGAATCTGAAGCAACTTATAAATTCTCTGTCAGCAAAAAGGAGCGTCTTTTAATCCGTCTTCATTTCTATCCCGCCTCCTATAATGGCCTCAGCCCAGAAAATGGATTCTTCAATGTGGTCGCTTTCCCTGCCACCATTGATGCCGGTAGTTTCACCCTCCTTCACAACTTCAGCGCGTATATAACTGCCCAAGCATTAACCCAAGGCTACATTATAAGAGAATTTACCCTCCCACCGATTAATGATGATTTCCTCTCCCTCACCTTTACTCCAGCCGCTGGTAATCACAATCCCTTTGCTTTCGTTAATGGCATCGAGTTAATCTCAATGCCAGACATGTTCCCTGAATCCGCCGCCATGGTTGGCTTCAGTGACAGCTCTGTCACCATTGAAGCATTTGCTTTACAAACAATGTACAGACTGAATGTAGGGGGACAATTCATTCCTCCAAACAATGACACAGGATTTGGTCGCACATGGTATGATGATACACCTTATATCTCCGGAGCAGGGGTTGGCGTCACGGCGGCCATAGGGCCTCGTGTCAAAATTCAATACCCAATGAATTTACCGGCATACATAGCTCCATTGGATGTGTACAGAACTGCGAGACAGATGGGACCAGATTCTAAATTGAATATTCAATATAATCTCTCATGGTCTTTCCAAATCGACAGCAATTTCACTTATGTGGTGAGACTCCATTTCTGTGAAATCCAGCTTCCTAAAGTGAACCAGAGAGTTTTTGATATATTTATGAATAACCAGACCGCACAAAAAGACGTTGATGTCATCGCTCTTGCTTCGTCTATGGCAGTTCCTGTTTATAAAGATTATGCAATTTTTGTTAGCCAAGATGAACAATTATTGGTGGAGCTCCACCCTTCTGTTGATTCAAAACCAGAGTTTTTTGATGCAATTTTAAATGGAATGGAGATATTTAAATTAAGCGATGCAGGCGGGAACCTCGCCGGACTGAATCCGAAGCCGTCGGAGATGCTTGAGAATGAGTTAGAAAAAACTGCACCAGGATTTCAGCAAGATTATTCCAGTAAGAAACTGCATGTGATTGGTGGTGCTACATTTGCTGTTGCTGCTGGTCTCATCTTTGCCCTCTGTTTCATTGTTTATCAGAGAAAGAGAGTAGTAATTGATAATGCAACTGATGTTAGTGGCTCAGGTTGGCTCCCACTTTACAGGAATTCTCACACTACTGGAAGCAAATCCACCATCTCCTCCAAAAGCTGCGCAAGCAGTCAGCTTTCCAACATGGCAACAAGTCTCTGTCGCAATTTCTCCATTTTTGAAATAAAGCAGGCAACAAAAAACTTTGATGAGTCTCTTATTATAGGTGTTGGTGGATTTGGGAAAGTGTATAAAGGAATAATCGATGGAGGTGCAACCAAAGTGGCTATAAAAAGAGCAAATCCTGATTCAGAACAAGGCTTGCATGAATTCCAAACAGAAATTGAAATGCTGTCCAAGCTTCGGCACAAGCACTTAGTCTCACTCATCGGATACTGCGAAGAAGACAATGAAATGTGTCTCATTTATGACTATATGTCTAATGGAACATTGAGAGAACATCTTTATAAAACAGACAAGCCTGCTTTGTCATGGAAACAGAGGCTCGAGATCTGCATAGGAGCAGCCAGAGGGCTTCATTACCTTCACACAGGAGCCAAGCACACAATCATTCATAGAGATGTAAAGACTACAAATATACTTCTGGATGAGAATCTCGTGGCTAAAGTTTCAGACTTTGGGCTTTCGAAGACAGCTCCATTGATGAACCAGTCTCATGTAAGCACTGTGGTGAAAGGAAGCTTTGGATATCTTGATCCTGAATACTTCAGGAGACAACAATTAACTACTAAATCAGATGTTTACTCCTTCGGAGTTGTGCTATTTGAGGTATTGTGCGCACGGCCGGCTCTTAATCCCAGTCTTTCAAAGGAGCAAATTAGCCTTGCGGATTGGGCAATTCATAATAAAAAAAAAGGTACAATTTTTGAGATTCTCGATCCTTTCCTGAAAGGAAAGATTAAGTTAGAATGTTTGAATAAGTTTGTGGAGTTGGCCGAGAAGTGTGTTTCGGAGCATGGAGTTGATAGGCCGGCCATAGGCGATGTGCTTTGGAACCTTGAGTTTGCTTTGCAGTTGCAGGGGAGTCATGAAGATGGAGAGGCGAGCTCTCATGAAAGTGGGGACAATGGTGAATTGCTCCATTTGTCAAATGGAGGAGATGGAAGCGCTAATGAAATGAGGGAGGTATTGGATGATTTAAATGAAATGTCAGTTTTTTCGCAGTTTGTCAATCCAAAGGGAAGGTAAACAAACCATTGAAGGAAGATGATGCGGAGGTTTTAGGATTAAATGATCATTTTGTCTTTTAAAGGAAAATTGTTTCCTTCTGGTTGAGCTTTTTTTTTGTTATGTTGATGTCAGTTTGTTTGGTTTTTGTCCTTAACATATGTTTGTATATAGAAAGATGAGATGATATGTTCTGCTCAAATAATTATGCTTAATTTTGTTGCTAAGTTAAATTCTAAATATTAATATAGTCTTATTATATATATATATATATATATATATATATATATATATATATATATATATATATATATATATATATATATATATATATATATATATATAT
>NEWO01000014.1:246470-268126 GCA_003013225.1 Phalaenopsis aphrodite
TATATATATATATATATATATATATATATATATATATATATATATATATATATATATATATATATATATATATATATTTAAATGAATGGTTGGAGTCTATTAGATGAGCCTCGACCATCCCTAGATGTGCTAAATATTCAAGTACTACACTCTACACCTGGGGCGGGGGGATTTGACCCGTGATCTGACAGGACTCACGGCCTTCAAAGAGGTTGCTCTACCAATAGGCCACAAAACGCGCACATATACATACATATAAACACACACACACACACACACTCAGATACATACATACATACATACATACAAATACATACATATACATATATATAAATAAATACACACGCGCGCGCACACACACACATATCTATCTGTATATATCTCTCTCTATCTATATATATATATACTCATATCTATATATAGGTGCAGAGAGAGATGGCTGCACATGTTTAATTAAAAGAAATGAAAAAAAAATCATAAAAAATAATGTCCGGATCACTTCTCTATCTTTAGAATCAATTTGAGCCAAATACAAATCCTAAAACCCACCAATTCAATTCCAATTCCGACAAATCCTGAACATCCCTTACTAATTCCCTCATACACATCTCCATAACTATTTCTCTTTCCAGTGTTAGAACACTGAGCCAGGGCCTCTCAGAAGCTTCATCCAAAGACCACCTCTGTTGCCCTTCCGGCATTAAAAAAAGAAGCAAAAACTGCATTTTTTTTTTCTTCTTCTTTCCTCTTCTCTTTCTCTCTTTTTGTCTTTTCTTTTACTTGGTTGAACAGCAGCAAAGCATGTATACAAGTGCAGCACTGATGAAAGTAAAAGAGATCTGTTTTACTTAGCTTTTCACAAAACCTATAAGCGACGATCTTCCTTCTTTCCTTCCTTCCTTTCTTCTTTTTCTTCCTTTTCTTTCTTTTCTTTGAGAAATATACCTTTTTTTTTAAATGATATAACACATTGGGTTTGTACGTGGTAGATGCAACACTTTGTATATCTATATATTAAAAAAAAAGGTGAAATCGATATTTGATTCAGTGGGCACCAAATATCGATTCCCCCATATGGGTTGAAAACCTGGTGTGCTTGATTCTGATTCGAAGGGCCTGCGCCACGGGATTCTAACCCCCGACCCGAGAGACTTATGTCAGAGGCCGCACCAATGAGTTAGGCCTTTCTCACTTATATATCTATGTATATCCATGTATATCTATGTATATATACACACACACACATACATATACATATGCATAGATATACATACATATGCATAGATTAAGGTTTTAGAAGAGGTTTTGTGTGGAAATGCTGAAAAAAGTTATCTTTGGCTATAAATTGATATTTCTATCCACACTACTATTGGATATGATTTTTGAACTGAGCATTAGTCCATGTTTATGAGAGTGATTAATAGTGAGGACAACTCACAATTCTCTTTCCCCATAAAAATGTAAAATTTGACTAAATATGTCAAATCATATGCGAAATTAGAATAATATGACTGCTATTTATTTTCTTAAGAAAATATAATTAAATGTTTGTATATTTTTTTTTTATTAAAGAGCACAAAGGCTCCATTTTATTACCAATAGAAAAAAGGTTGCAAAGAAAGGGGATAAGGAACCCAACCTAAGCACTAATAGCTCACTCAAATAAAAGGAAAAGGGTTTCTATATCCCAAAAAACAAAAAATACAACTCACACCACACACCACACACCACACACCGAAACAACCAGAAACTAGATCAAGAAATGTCCTTAATGGCTAAAGCTAAGAAATCATCAGGAAATAAAAAGAGAAGTTTAGCATTCAAAAGAGTATACCCAGCCTTTGCAGCCCAGTGAGCAACCAAATTGCCTTCTCTACGAGCATGTGCCCAAATAACATTCATATTCTCTGTTAAAGCTTGAATTCTCTTTATCTGGAGCATGATACTCCAATGCACCTCTTTATTTAACCTGCAACACTTCTAAAGGATCAGAGAATCTATTTTCATAATAAGATTACGAAATTTTAACTTTTTAGCAACTGTTAGACCAAGGACCATTATATAATTAAATGTTTATATCGAACCAAAATATCATGTTGTTTTACATTTGAATTCTTACAAAAATTTGGCCATAAATGACAAAAATTCTGACCTACTTTGAACCATTCTCAAATTTTATTTGAACCAAGCTAAAATAGGATTTGATCTATGTTTTAGGATACTTCGGGGAAGAGTGCAACTTTGTATGAAAAAAAATTTTTTGAATGTAGTTTAAATATGTTTAAAAGAAGACAATAAATTTTACTTATAAATCATGATATAAAAATCACTCATATTAAAACAAAAACCTAAAAAATATGCAATTTAATTCTTATAATGACAAAATTTATTCTTCAATGGAAAATTTTAATACAAATTTTAAAAAAGTGATAATACATATAAATATTTTTTGAAGACATACTTTAGCTATCTTTTTTTTAAAATTAAATGTCTTTTATTATTCCTTAACTTTTCATGATGTCATTATTAGCTTAGCATATGTGTGAAGAGCCGCATAAAGAGCTATAAAAACTAGCACACTGACTAAATCAAACACATAAAGACACTAAAAAAAGGCATATAAACACTAACCCACTACAACATTCTCCTTAGCATCAACAATATGCTCCTACAAGGAACTTTTAGTTAGGCCCTCTTTTCAAGAACTTGAATCTAAGACATGGCTATTGAACTCATATTTGTTCCACCTTTAGCTGAATATATTGAGCTCAAATCAACTAGGATTTGGGAGGGTTTCATTTGAGCTAAAAATAAAATTAAATTAAAATAAAATAAAAAAATATTCTATATTAAAAAAATAATAAAATAAAACTAATTAAAATATAAATCTAATTTAATAAACCAAAATTAAAACTTAAAAATGCACTAAAATTCAACTTAATTTAAATAGACCTCAAAATTATCATAGCAGTTACCCCAAGCCATTGTAGTGCTCAAAGCTATATTAATTATGTTACATCATACTCATTATTACATATTAAAAGTGTGCAATTAGTTTCACAGCGATTCGATACCATTTTTACATGAATTTTTTTTTGTGTTAAGGTTTCACACGTGAAATTTGAGCCTACATAAAATTTATTCAACGAAGTGTCATTTCATGGAGAACGCAACACGTTTTGAGGCAATTTTATAGCATTTTCCTTGGAAAATATTGTGGTGCAAATGAATAATCAATTGTGGATTTAGGTTGTAGTAATAAGAAATATTAAAAATCAGCTAGGACATATAGTGAACTTACTCAACATATACTTTAGAGAATTCTACCAAGTAATACTGAAGTGAATCCCAAAGATGAATAAAATGAGCGTTTGAAAGCCATTAAGCTAAGAAGTGGAAATGATAAGAAGGTCTCAAAAGTAATAATTGAAGACCCCTCATACCTAGAAACTGAAGCAAATCAAATATTGTAAGGGACCTTGTAGGCTCACAGTAAGCACTGACAAAAGCAACAGGAGTGGTCCAGAAGTCACCCCAATAACCTAACCAGCTGGGAGTCCTTGAACAATGAAAGGAGATGTTGGTCCAAATCAAATTTTAAATCAATCATCAGTATTTTTCTCTATGTTCAACCAAGGATAGAGTCAGATGACTCTAATTGATTTGACAATGGAAGCTAAAATTTCTTCATGGAAAGCTTCCTCTTCTTTTCACCCTCTGGGTGATTCTGACCTTTTGGCTTTACAAAAACAAGAGGAGTAGGTCCACTTCTTTGAAACATCCTATGGGGTTTCTTCATCTTTTCCATCATGGCATGAAAGCTATGAAGGACAGCCAACTCAAAAAAGAGAACACCGAGAAGATTAGGCATGAGTAAGGAGTTTTAATGTTCTATTAATAAGAAATGGAAATGTGAAAATTAAGGGAGTTCAATTATTGAGTCATTAATTAAAAAATAAATAAAATCTACTTTTACATTTAATTCTCATATTCTTATCATAATGTCACTTTCAAAAAGTTGAAGAATAGAAGAAATAAAATATGTATATCAAAAAGACGCCTATACAAATCCTAAGGAGGTCCAATGATCTAGGGAAAAAAGTATGTTGAAGGTAGGGGTGAAAGATCTAAGCCAACCAAGCCAAAACCAACTAAGTCACACAAAATACAGATAATATCATGTAAAATTGACACATGTTAATACCCCCAAACTTTCCCTATTAATAAGTATCATCACCGATTGAATTATAAAGAGAAAGATGACTTCCTTTTTCATAAGTGGTTTCACAAAAAGACTTGTCAGCAAGAATTTCGAGGCAATCCAAAAACTCAAGAAAGAATATCATGGCAATGTGAGCCAACTAGAAAGTGACCTAAAGACTCGGAAGAACCGATCAGGTTACGTTGGGCACATACCTTTTGAACCGACTCAATGATACACACCCAAAACTTCTCAGGGCTTAAGTTTACTCAGCCAACAAGAATTCATGATTGAAGACCAACCTAATGCATCCAATCGACTAACATCAGCAAACCATATCAATCTCGCTAACTACCTTTAGTTGTATAGCAGACTGCCCTTACTTGAAGAATCAACTGACCGATAGTCCCCATCTACAAAACCGATTGACAATACTAATCATCTCGATCGCTTCTTCAGCCCATTCAACCGAGCCAAAGGACAGTGAGGCCTTGGAACCAAGTGTATAATTCCTAGAATAATATGTACAATCCTCCATAAAGTAAGATTAGAAATGTAATTTTCATTCATTACATTCCCTCTCATATAAATAGAGAGGTTTTCTCATATAATAAGACTTGGAAACCTCTCTTATAGCCTCTACTTTTAATGATATAATTAAAAAAGTTACAAGAGCCCGAAAATATCCCATTTTGTCCAACAAGGGCTTTAATATAAGTAAAAAAAAATTTATGTAGAATTTAAAATTTACAAAATGGCTTTAATATTCCTCAAAAATGAAGTTTTTTAATTTTCAAAATCAAATTTAATTAATAAAAATAATAAAATTATCACTCATAATTACTTATTGAATTTGACATTTTCACATAAAATTATAAATAATATGCCATATCACATTATTTTTAGTATAACATTTTCTAGGTGTTATTATCAACAATAAAGAGTAAAATACATCAAAACAATGATTAAAAGAGCCATTTTTTTAATCTATTCATCCAAAAATTCAGCTCCAATCTGTATAAAAATGCTGATTCCTCATAGATTCTTCTTCCATTACTATTATTATTATGATTCTGTTCAAAGATTGTACATTTCGAGAACTGATTAACCTCATCAATGCTCTCCATAGAAGACTGCATCACTGTACTTCCAACCATTTTTTTAACTAACTCTGCTATCCACCACCCAAAGGCAGCATTTTTATCACATCAGCAAAAGTGCTTGTTTTATCCTCATAATTCAGCAATTAATACGATCTAATCTCCTTCCAGAAAAGAAAAATAAAGAAAGAAAGAAGAAGGAGAAGGGCAAAGCAGAAAGCAAAGAGCTTGCTTGGTTTGCTTTCAGAAGGTGGTGGGAAGGAAGAGAGAGAGAGAGACAGTATCTGATTCAATTTCATATTGTACAAGGTGGCTCTTTTCCATGTGAAAATGAGCGCCATGGCCACGTTTCACTTTAATAATCTATCTCATGGTCCTCATCTCACTGCTTTTTCAGCAACTTCTTCAGAGCTTATTCTCTCTCTATCTCTATCTTTCTCTCTCTTTCTCTCTCTATTCTAGTGAGGGAATAAAGCGAAAAAAAAAAAGCATGAATAATTCCTACAACAGCCTGTGTTTTTATTCTTACAGTCATCATTGTAGCTATAAACATCTCATTGTTATATTCCGGGTTCCAAGCTAGCATTTGATCTTTGTTTGGGGGACATAATGATGCAGCTATAATCACATATTAACTTTACATATGCAGTGGAATTCAATGGCATCTGAAACCCTACTTTTTCAAGGAATAAGTTTTTTCAGAATTATAAACATAGGGGAAAAAAATATTCTTTCCTTATATAGAGGATAAAAAAATATTAGGTGCATGCAACGCACTAACAAATAATGATAAGAGGAGACGGGCAACAATTGTCGGCTTTTGTGATAGTTTCTCTTGTTTCATTCAACCTTGAAGCGAACTGGATCTGTTCTGGTGGGGTTGATCTGACATCACGGAACAATCTAGGCCGCATCGCCAAGCAAACTTGTTGAAATTTACAGATAAAGAAGAACGTTCTTCGGATGGTCTGTACTTGGCAACTTATTGACCTTGGCTCGATAAATTAGACTAGTGAATAAGAGATGATTCTTGAAATAAGACAGTTGTTACTTGTAAGGCAATTCGTTATTTACATGTAAATACAACCTTAAAAAGATGATTGAATAATTGTGATCATATTGCGGCTGATACTCATGGTGCACAACCATATAAATATTTTTAACACTACTAAGTATTTCTTATCCTTGTGAGCTTAATACTTATAAGCTTGGGAGTAAAGCATTCATCCCATGGGTATGATAAGATGAAGGTTTTATAATGAGGATGTACACTCAAAAATGATTTGCATGAATCTCGAGACAATCTAACGATCCATGTCATAGACTAAAAGTTATAAGGCATTATGAATCTGATCGGCTGGAGACCACCCACCGACCAATAGTCGACCAAAGGGCCACCCGGGCCAACACCAATTCTTTTAAAAACAAATGGGTTGAAGGCTCAACATCCCCAACAATTTTACATGTATAACCATGAAACTCTCTCAATATCTCCTCTAAAGATCTCCAAAGATCACTAAGGAACTATAATCATGTAAGTTGATTGATCACTTAAAAACCGACCGGCTTCTCAAAGCAAAGGCTAATCGGTGTCCCAACAATATAGCCAACCAAAACCAGCTCAGTCGGTTGACCGAAGGAGTTGCTGAGCAGATGGTCCAAGCAATCAAAAAGACAATAATGCATTGTACAAACCTTCTAAAGCAAAGACAAATAACGTAATTTTACACGTTGTCCCTCTAACTACTATAAATAGGCGGGCCGTATTATATATTAAAAAAAATTGGCTTTTTGTCTCTTATCTCTATACATATCCTCTGCAGGAAGGATTCTCTCTCATTCCCTCTTGTGAACGTCACTTCCAATATATAAAATGGGTCACAGTGCCCGATAATACCCAGTTCACCCCTACAGAGCAAGTCTGTGTGCACTATCTCCTTCTCTCTCCCTATCTATCTCTCTCTACCAATCTCTCTCTACCTCTCCCTCATAGTTCCTACCGCTCCAATCCTTAGGCATGCCTCACAAGACAAATCTAGATTCAATATCATAAAATGTGGGGTGAGCATGGATATCCTTCCAACAAGAAGTGAAGTAACACCACAGAGATACTCCTAGAGGGAGCACACTAAGAGGTTCATGCATTAACAAATCAAGGAGCCAAAAAATTCTTTTTTGTCATCTTCCAAGAGGCTTTGCTCGGAGACGAAAACCACGCCCCCAAAATGGACAAATGACTCTCAAGGGTCGGAATACTCTCTCAAAGAATGAACAACCGATGATATCCCACAACACTCGGTCAATTCAATATGGCCAACACCAAGCTAACCAAGTGAAATAGAGTATCATTTTAAAACTTATCTTTTACACTATGGTACATAAATCTTTTTTAAAAAAATTTTCTCAGGCCCGATTACAGTTGGAGAGCTCAAATCCAAGTAGCAACATCGACAGCGACCCCACATAGATTTGGTCAACAGAATAACCCACAACTCTCCACATAGTAAATCTTGTCTCCGAACTTGAATCAAATAAAACTCTAGAGGTGGTTTCATACCCAGTAGCGACAAGCTCTACGAAGGTTACAACACAAATCACCTCAGTAGCAAGTCTCAGCTATTATCTCCACAAAGACAGTGACAAAATCTATCTTATAAGTTCTAGCAAAAGGCAAGATCCGACCGAGACAACAATCCAACCAAGCAACTGAGACCTTGAAAAGTGTAATACACATGGATTTTTCTTGTTCTGCCATTTTAGACACATAGGCACTTATAACCAGTGCCCGGGCACCTGTTGCTCTTACTTCAAGCACCTAAACCCTTAGAATTGGGGCTAAGGCTCTAGTTCAAAGTATAGGCACTCATTTTGGCTCTTTTACTCCTATAAGCTAGCTTCACACATGTTTCTTACACCAAACAACAAATTCACCTTTCACAAACATAAAACTATCATAAACAACAAATAAATACATAATTTATATCACATTACACAACATTTTTACTTCACATCACATATCATATTAAGCCTTAGAGAATATGGGTTAACAAGACAAAATAATCTTGGTTCTTAAGAAAATTTATGCACAACATGACAGATTCAATAAATGTTTAAAAATCAAGCAATTATTGTCATATACAAGTTATAGAAAAGAAAATTCCAAAAGAAATTAAATTTCATGAATGAGTACCATATCCTCAGATTAAAAGACATTAACATATGAAAAAATTAAAGCAACAGTCAATTGTCAATATTAATATAAACACAAAAACAATCAAATTATTAATATTAATTAAATTTGACATTAAGAAAACTATTTTATTAATTTTATCTAATTTAGATGAAGTAGTCAAAATATTATTATATATCTTAATACTTAATTATCTCATCCACTGAAGCTTTGAGTTTTGTAAATCACTCAGACACATTCATTAACTTCTTTTAAAATATATGATATATTGAAGTTTAAGAGGTCAAGAAAAGTATTACTTTTCATTATTAGATGATGAATTTGATAGTAACTTGTAGTATCTTATTAATGAAATGAATGAGGAGAATGACGTCAACTTGTGCTCCAACTCTAAGGACAAAAACATACCCTTAAATATATTTCTAAGCTTCAACTAATATTGATTTGAAGTTCCTAAGCTTACCATTGACTTTCTTCCATATCCAACAAATCCATTCACTTGCATCAAATACCATCCAAGCTCCAAATGCTAAAAATCACTTAATATAGACCTTAATGCTTCCAGACATATGTTTGTCATCTTACAAATCGAGTATTGTGCCCTTGAAGCTAACATCTTCTAGTATTCTTCCCTCATCCAATACTTCTTTATTCTCTGTCTTTCTAGTTTTATTAAGGTTCTTGTGATTCAAGAAGAGTTAAAGTAATGTTTTGATGACCTTCTCAATTGGCAATAAGAATAATTAAGTGTGTAGGGATAGAGCTCTTCTTCTTCAAAGTGTGATGACAAGGGTTTAAGAAGATCCATTACTTTTGTTCTTGGATAGTTTATGAGAGAAATTTTCTTCTCCTCCTTTAATTTTCTTGAGAGAAATATTGCATACAATCACTCATGTCTTAAGTACTTACATATCTAACACCTAAACTTTATTTTTTACATATATGTCACATTATCTATGCATAAAAAAATATGTGTTTCACATTTTAAAAGTTAAAATAGTGATATTTTTTTATGTGAAATGAATAAATTGGATGTTTTCAAAGTAAAAAAAACAAAATTTAAAGTTTAAAAATATAAACACACAGTTAATATTCACATAATCAAATTAACTTTTATGGTAATGTATCTCTTCTCATTCTTTGCACTTATGGACCACTACCTCACTCCATACGGTTTGACATCCTAACTGTCCCTGACAGGGAATATATTATTAGTCATACACATATATATAGTAGCCCTCTCTGCATACACATAGTTTTCATGAATGGAAGGAATTACTGAATCCCTCTCCTCTATATTTCTCCTCTGCACTAATTCTCTGCTTCCTGTCTTTCTCATTCGGCTTTATGGTATCAAAGCCTTCATTACTCTAACAAGCTTCGATCCTTCCCCCTCTACTTCGAATACTACTGTGCCGACAATGGCCTCCTCACAAACATTAGAAATTCACGACAATTTTTCAATCAATTACGGACAAGCAAGCAACATTCTCGATATTTCTTCTAATCTCAAATTTCTCATGAGTAATATGAAGAATATTACTCACACGCAACTCTCCTCCGACAAATATCCTCTGTGGAAAGCTCAAGTTGTCAAAATATTCTCTGCTAATAGATTTCTCGGATTCATGGATGGTAGCAACCCTTGCACACCCAAATTTCTCATTTCCGAAGACACTACTCCAACCCTCAACCCTCACTATAGTATGTGGATTATGGTGAACCAAAACCTAACGATGGCTCTCTAATTGATCATCTCGCTAGCAATCTTACTATACATTCTCAATCTACAAACCACAACCAAAGTTTGGCTGACAATTTCCGAGCAACTCCAACCTACCAACCAATGCAGACTAATTCAGCTCAAAATGAGCTTCACACTATAACAATGAGCAACCAAACCATGCACATTACCTAACCAAAATTAAAATAGTGGCTAACAAAAATTTAGTCGTCAATGGCCATCTCAATAACGCAGATGTGATTCTCTTCACACTTAATGGACTATCAACGCAATATCAGTCAGTCAAAACTGCCATTCAAACTCAATTACAACATATGTATCTTGAAAACTTTTACTTCCTATTATGTAGTGAAGAGATTAGCCAAATGCAAGACAATCTCAAGGCTGAACCAACAGTCAACCCTCACTTGGCTCTTGCAGCCACATGTAATCGCAACTGGATTGTTTCTCGTAATAGATGTAGGAGTCAACAACCAAATTTGTGAACTAAAGGTGGATGATTTTTCAAATCTGCCATAATACGGGTCACTCTGCTGCCGCATGTTGGCATCATTCAAACCTTGATCATGTACCATCCAATCGAGCATTGCAAGCCTCACCAGTCTTGGGTTCTCGAGACTGATGCAACAACACATTTAACATCATTTTCAACAACCTTCAAATAGCCATCCCAACTACCTGAAATGAACAAGTCATTGTCAACAACGGACAGTCGGTACCCATCCAAAAGTATGGTGACAACATTCTCCAAACACCCGAGCGTAAGTTTTTACTTCTAACATTTGGCAATCCCCTTCTTTAACTCACAATCTTTTATCTGTATGAAATTTAACCGTTGACAATAACCTCTCTATCATATTTAATTATACTGGTTTTCATATTGTTGATTCCCTGACAAATTGAGTTATCCTTCAGGGCAACAATTCGATAGAGCTTTACCCAATTCATGCCATGACACCCAACTACCATTTGAAAGCGCCTCATAAGCTCTTGCTACAACCATAAAAAAATTCTCTCACTTGACATAAGTGGCTAGGACATCCTCACTCGAAAGTTCTCCACCAAATCTCAAAGAACAACTCTTCTCTTGCAATTTCAACAAACTCATGGGCATGTGCAAGTTTTAATTGTAACAATAGTCAAAAATTACATTTTTCTTGCTATATCTTTGCATTTTTATATACCTCTTCAACTTATTCACTCGAATGTATGGAGATTGTTCCCAATTCTATTTAATCAAGGATATCACTATTATGTTGTTTTCATTTATGATCATTCCAAACTCTGTTGGTTATTTTGAATGCGCCACAAATTAGAAACAACTCAAAAATGCATAAGCTTCATAAAGATGATGAAAACCCAAGTTCAAACAACAATTTGCATTCTCCGCATTGATGGAAGCGGGGAATACAATAAAACCAACATCCATGCCTTCTTATCACACAAAGGCATTCGTCACCAATTTTTGGGCCCATATATGCCCAAACAAAACAACGTCGCCGAACACAAGCATCGTCACCTCTTGGAAATCACTATAATGCTTCTTAACGATGCCTCAGTTCCATCCAAATTCAGAGGAAGACACTCTCCAAATAGCCCTCTATCTAACTAATCGCACGCAATCAAAGCATAACAATTCTCTCTCTCCCCATGAACGAATTTATAAGCAACCCCCAACCTATTCCCATCTAAAAGTGTTCGATTATTGTTGCTACACATAGCTCAAACATATGATACCTCACAAGCTTGCATCATGCTCCACTCCTTGTGTATTTCTGGGTTACTCTCTGCCCACAAAGAATTTAAATGCCACAACTATGAATCCGACAAAATAGTGTTATCCTGCCACA
The DNA here is from genome assembly GCA_003013225.1 of Phalaenopsis aphrodite. Taxonomy (NCBI): domain Eukaryota; kingdom Viridiplantae; phylum Streptophyta; class Magnoliopsida; order Asparagales; family Orchidaceae; genus Phalaenopsis; species Phalaenopsis aphrodite. The sequence continues at coordinate 258,556 of NEWO01000014.1, forward strand.
TTTTATTTTATGAAGACAATTTTCCATTCAAAAATTCTACTACCCCACCTTTTCCTCAAGAACAACAGCTTGACCCTCTCCTACTTAGACCAATCTCCAATGTTCCAGCCAATTCAACACTAACTACACCTTCCCTCCCATTACATACCTCCCCCACAACACAAAACACCTTCAACACATCCTCCCCAAGTCTACAACCAACACAAGCCCCTTCAAGAAACAACAACCTCCCACTGCCCCACATCCCCCATTCTATACTCACCTGCTAAAAAACCAGACAGACAAAACCTATCCAGAAACTTAATCTCTCTCACCACCTTCAACAAACCTCAGACCCCACCTCATACACTCAAGCAATCAAACTACCCCATTGGCTAAAAACCATGATCGAAGAATTCAATGCTTTACAAGTGCAAGTTACATGGGACTTTGTTCCCCCTCCTCCGAATCATGTGATTCTTGGATGTTAATTGACATTTCGTATCAAAATTCATCCCGATGGATCAGTGGCTAGGTACAAGGCTTGCCTCGTAGCTTAAGGCTATAAATAGTGATTTGGGGTAAATTACTTGGAGACATTTAGTCCGGTAGTCAAAATGACCACCATCTGCACTCTCTTCACTCTCGCCTTTAACAAACAATGGCCATTGTGAATGCCTTTCTTCATGGAAGCCTTGAAGACACAATCAATATCCAACAAACGATAGGCTTTAAAGATCCCCAATTCCCTAATCATGTGTGTTTGCTCAAGAAAGCACTATACAGTCTAAAACAGTCACCTCATCAATGGTTCACCACTATTTCTGCCTTCTTTATTAAATTGGGCTTTCATATCAATAAGGCTGATCCATCACTGCTAATTTCCTCAACAACCACACGACAAATCTTCATCTTAATATATGTAAACAACAAGGTAATCATAGAGAAAACACTATTGTTATTGATAACATCATCCAACAGCTGCAAACTACATTCCAAATCAAATACTTGGGTTGAGTATCTAAAGTTTTGGGCATATAAGTGAATCGCACACCGCAATTCATGCTTCCATCTCAACAACAATACATCTAGTGCATCCTACAAGACACTGCCATGGCTGAATCCAAATCTGTTGCAACTCCTCTACCGGCCAAAAAATGCTATTAACAACAAATTATTTGATAATCCTACTGAATACGGGAAGATGATTGAGGTCCTTCAATACCTTACAATTACAAGACCGAATATAGCCTTTGCTGTCAATTTTCTCTACCAATATATACACACATTGCAAAATTTTCATTAAGAGGTTCTTAAACACTTGCTCTGGTATCTTAAAGGCTCCATTAGGTTCGCTCTCCGAATCACACGTGCAACTCACCCTCCAAACTTGCTCCGATGCATATTGGGTTGTAGACTCATCTGACCACAGGCTCATTATCAACTTTTGTATCTTTTTGGGAGGAACATCAATCTCATAGACCGTCAAGAAAAAATTCACAATCGCTCGCTCTTCCACAGAAGCTCATGCTGCGCATGTGCAGCTGCAACAACATACCTTATCTGGCTTCGTCGTTTACTCGTTGAATTGGATATTCAACAGGATCATCCGACACCCCTCTTTTGTGACAATATATTCGCTATGGTCATTGCCAACAACCCTGTTTTTCATACCTACACCAAAGATATCAAAATTGACTACCACTTCATTTGAGAACATATTAACTACGGTAATCTTCAACAACATTACCTACACACCCAGGATCAAACAACTAATATCTTCACCAAATCATTGCACAAGCAATGCTTCCAACATCTTTGCTCCAAGCTTCAATTCATCAATGAGACTCGTCAGCTTACAAGAGGGTAATATCCACATAATCAAATTCAGTTATATGGTAATGTTTCTCTTCTCATTCTTCGCACGCCTCGACCACTAGCTCACTCCATACGGTTCAATATCCTAACCGTCTCTGGCAGAAAATATATTATTAGTTATACGCATATATATATATCAACCCTCTCTGTATTCACATAGTTTTCATGAATGAAATGAATTACTGAATCCCTTTCCTCTCTCTCCTCCTCTGCACCAATTCTCTGTTTCCTGTCTTCCTCGTTCGACTTTAACAAGAAGTGCGAGTTATGTATGTAAATGCCCCAAAAAGAAAATAATAGACTGAGCCACAACTCTATCCATAGCTAGCTTTAATCAAGCCCACAACCTCACTGAAACACAACTAAATCTATTAAAAATCTGAATTTATCAGATAAAACCAGACTTTCACCTTACTGCCATTCTTAAAGTATAGATTTATCATCTGTATATATATTCCAACTCACCTTACCTCTAAAGAAAATCAATACAGCGATCGAACCATGCCCCTTTTTCCCCCACCGGGCTCACTTGATCGAATAAAGCTAAAGAATCCATGAACGGTCGCTTTATACTCTTTCAAAAATCTAAAAAAAGATTTAAATTACTGTTATCCCAACGGCTGTTTTGCTTTTCCCGTTACATCCTGCTTTAAAAGCTCCCCCTTTTCTCCATGCCGAGCTCTCCAGCATCTTGTCAGAATCAGAGCCCAGTTTCTTCTTCTTCGCATCATCCCTTACTCTTCTAGGAGAAGACTCCTCAAAGTTGAAGACTTTGTTCTCAGAGCCACTCAGTTTCTGAGATTCCCCGCCTTTTCCTTTCACTAATTATAAACTTAGCAGCCAGCCAGCCAGCCACTCACAATGTATTCATGAAAAGCTCAATCAACTCAATGTCTCATACTCTCTTCGTCTTCTTCCTCCTCCCCACCTCCCTTCTCAGCTACATCACCTGCACTCCTTTGCTCGAAGATGGCAAAACCCTAGCTTCCCTTAGAAAAACCCTTCATTCCCCGCTTTCAGTATTCGACACCTGGAACGTTTCGAATCCCAGCTCCGTATGCTCGTGGGCGGGTATCAGCTGCGATGGCCGCCGCGTGACAGCCATCGATCTCTCCAATCTGAACATCTCTGGTTCAGTCGAGCTCGCCGGCCTTGATTCACTCATAAACCTCTCCCTCGCCGGAAATAAGCTGAACGGCTTCCTCACCCTGTCCAAGTTTCTGAATCTTCGATACCTCAATATCTCCGGCAATCAATTCTCCGGCAACCTCGAGATGGACTACTCTGGGATGCCGAACCTTGAGGTTTTTGATGCATATGACAATAACTTCACCGCGCCGCTCCCGCTCGGCGTTACCAATTTACAGAGGCTTCGGTATCTCGATCTCGGGGGAAACTTCTTCTATGGAAGGATTCCTTCAAGCTACGGAAAAATGGTGGCAATGGAGTCGCTCTCGCTCACCGGAAACGATCTCCGAGGGAGAATACCCGGCGAGCTCGGAAACCTAACAAAGCTGAATTATCTCTATTTGGGCTATTTCAATGCGTTTGAGGGCGGGATACCAGCCGAGCTCGGCAAGCTCGGCGATCTTGTTCACCTCGACATCTCCAGCTGCGGGATCGAAGGCCTTATTCCTGATCAATTGGGGTATTTGATCAACCTCGACACGCTCTACCTCCACACCAACGCTTTGTCCGGCGAGATTCCGGCGGCCCTCGGGAATCTAACAAGGCTTTGCTACCTCGATCTTTCAAACAACGCGCTCACCGGCGAAATCCCTCGGGAATTCGCCCGCCTCACTAAGCTTAGTTTGTTCAATCTGTTCATGAACAGGCTGCACGGCTCGATACCGGAGTTCATCGCCGGTTTGCCGGAGCTGGAGACTCTGGAGCTGTTCATGAACAATTTCACCGGCGTTATACCAGAGAAGCTTGGCTCCAGCGGGAAGCTCCAGGTGCTGGATATTTCATCAAATAAGCTTACCGGAACTATACCAGAGGAACTATGCCCCTCCAACCAACTCAAAATTCTAATTCTGTTCAAGAATTTTCTCTTCGGCCCCCTGCCGGAGAGTTTAGGGGAGTGCTTGAGCTTGACGAGGGTGAGACTTGCGCAGAATTATTTCAATGGAAGCGTGCCGTTAGGGTTAATTTACCTTCCTCATCTTGATCTATTAGAACTTCACAACAATTACCTCTCCGGAACGATTTCTGAAAACCCCGATCCTGAACGAAGAAGGGAATCTCAATTGACTGTTTTGAATCTATCAAACAATATTCTCTCCGGCCCGATTCCAGCTTCAATTTCAAACCTATCAATTCTCGAAACCCTAATCATCAGCAGCAACCGACTCTCCGGCGAGATTCCACTAAACATCGGGCTCCTCCAACGAACAGAGAAAATGGATTTTAGCCGGAACCAACTTTCCGGCGACATACCCTCGGAAATCGGACAATGCGCGCTACTGACCTACCTCGATCTAAGCGGAAACAATCTCTCCGGCCGCATCCCGCTAGAAATCGCCTCTCTCAGCGTGCTTAGCTACCTAAATCTCTCCCGAAACCACCTCTCCGACTCCATCCCCAGCTCCATCGGTTCCATCTCCAGCCTCACCGCCGCCGATTTCTCCTTCAACGATCTCTCCGGCCGCTTAATCGACTCCGGCCAGCTCGCCTTCCTCAACGCGTCAGCCTTCGCCGGAAACCCCCACCTATGCGGCGCTGCAATCAGCAACCCATGCATCCATTCCGCAGCAGCACCAACACCATCTCCTCATCTCCGGCGTTTCCCGACCAACTTCAAGCTCATCTTCGCCGTCGGCCTCCTAATCTGCTTCCTCTTCTTCGCCGCCGCGGCCGCCTCAAAGGTACGAACCCACCGCCGCACCGCCGCCGCCGCACCGTGGAAGATGACCGCGTTCCAGAAAGTGGGTTTCGGGGTAACGGAAGTGGTGGAGAGCATGAAAGAAGGGAACGAGATCGGGAGAGGTGGAGCCGGGGTGGTGTATCTGGGACGCTCACCGACCGGTGACGCCATCGCAGTTAAGAAACTTCTGGGGTTCGGAACCAACGGTCACGATCACGGTTTCCGCGCCGAGATTCGTACTCTGGGGAGAATCCGGCACCGGAACATCGTCCGACTACTGGCCTTCTGCTCGGATTCGCACACCAACGTGTTGGTGTACGAATACATGAGCAACGGCAGCCTGGGTGAGGTGCTCCACGGGAAGCGCGGGGGTTTCCTTAAGTGGGACCGGCGGTACAGGATAGCCTTAGATTCCGCCAGGGGTCTATGTTACCTTCACCACGACTGCTGCCCCATGATCATACACCGCGACGTTAAAGCCAACAACATCCTCCTCGACTCCCATCTTGAGGCCCACGTGGCAGACTTCGGACTCGCCCGGTTCCTGCCGGACGGTACCGCCTCCGAGTGCATGTCGGCCATTGCCGGATCCTACGGCTACATTGCTCCAGGTATGCATTCCTATTTTTCTTGGACGATCAGGATTTTTTCCTGCTACTACTGCAAATTTCACCTTCGGTTTAGGTAAAAAGGTATAAGGATGGGGGTGCTGTGTGATATATACGGGCCCACCGATGCGCCATAAAACCGGTGGGACCCGGGTGAGGGGGACCGGTCGTTGAAATTATGGGGCCCACCGTTACAGACCGGACGCAGCCCGTCTGTTTCGGTTCGGGAAACCGTACAGGGATGCTGTGGAAGTCTGAGTCAGCAGTGACGGGGCGCTGACTATTTTGTTAAAACGGAGGAGGAGGTCAGTAAAAATAACATAAAATTATCACAGCAACACGTGACTCCAAAGAAATACGTCAATTTTTTTGGATTCAGTCCGATAATATAGGAGAATATATTTTCTATATTATTTCATGTTATTCATGTATTATTGTATTATTATAACAACAAAAATATTCTCATAACGCAATAATACCTGAATAATGCGGAATAACATGGAAGGAATATTCTCCTGCGCTAAAATGATTTTTCTTTTAATTTTTCTGTCATCTCCACGTGTCTTCATATCAGTGGACTTAAAACGTAGCTCTACATTAATAGTTCTGATGTAATATTTTTTTCGAAGAGGACGAGGGAAAATATTAATTTTCAAAAGCTCGTTATTTAGAAAATAAAATAAAAGAAAAGAATCTGCCTCCTTGTTTTTTACATACTCTGTTTGATTTGCTTCCCTTGGGATTAGAAAGATTGGTGCGATTAATTAAGATTAATTACTCCGGAGACCATGCTTAATGAATTAATTAATACAATGAAACTATATCTTTGATCGTACGAATATTTTTAGCACTAATCATACTTAATAAAGTGCTTAAAACACTGTTTTATGTGTTAATAAATCCCCCTTCCCCCACAACAAACCAAATACTTGCCATGTTGAAGGCATGGTCAAAAGCTGAAGTTTTTATTCTTTAAAGCAGCAAGGGATGTTGGATTCTAGATATGGAGGTCTCAAGCAATGTCTTAAAAGTTGTTTTAGAATGTAAGTTTTTTTTTTTAAATTAATTGTCTTCTTGTGCAAACTTGCTTTTCATGAAAGTTGGTTGATTATTAGTTTATGATTTCTCTTGCTAATTAAGGTAATCGATTTATGAGAAAGTTTTGCCTTTAGTACTATTTTATGTAAATGCACGTCATTTCATCCCATGTTTTTGCATGGAGTGCCTTTTCTTAATATCTTAATAATATATATATATATATAGAATGTCAAGAGGCTATTATCTGAGCCCTGATCATCCTTTATGCGCCTAAGAATTCGAGCATCACACCCTACACTCGATGGGATTGAACTCCAAATAAGAGATGACTTACAACTGATAAGTAGATACTCAACCAATTGATCTGAGTACGTGGCGCAAGATGAGTGTGTGTGTGTGTGTTCGCCATATATCTCGACTTGTTAGTTGGTATCATTGGTGTGAGACCGCTTGGGTCGGGAGTTAGAATCTCTCTCTGGGGACGTGACTCTTAAGGAGGGTGATACTCGAATGTTTTTGCACATTTAAAGTGGTTGGAGGCTCGTATAATAGTTTTTTGTCATTCCTTTATATATATATATATATAGTAAATAAACTTATATGGCTCAAAATTTGTTGTAATAAGACATCATATCTGTATAAAACACAAGACTTTACTGAATACCAATCTACATGTCCTAAATACAGAGTATGCCTACACGCTGAAAGTGGACGAGAAGAGCGACGTCTACAGCTTCGGAGTAGTTCTCCTAGAGCTGATCACCGGCCGCCGCCCCGTCGGAGATTTCGGCGACGGAGTCGACATAGTACAGTGGGTCAAGAAGACCACAAATGGCGGAAAACAGTACGTTGACACAATCCTGGATTCAAGGCTCGGCTCTGTGCCAGTAGAGGAAGCCATGCACATTTTCTTCATCGCCATTCTATGCGTCCAGGAGAACAGCGTAGAGAGGCCGACGATGAGAGAAGTTGTCCAGATGCTCTCAGAGTTCAGCCGCCATGTTTGCACGGAAGAGATGATCCCTGCAACCTCTTCTTGTTCCAAGCAGTTGCAGCAAACAGAGCAGTGCAGAATGCAGAGTAGTAATTGTTACAAGCTCTTCCCGGATCTGTTGTCATGAAGGAGAAGGCATTGGTTGGTTATTATAGATGTTTGGTGATCAAAGTTAGTATTTTTTTCTTCTTATGTTGCTGATATATGTGAGTATATAATAGGGTGAGGTGTGGGTTTGAGCCACAGGACTTGCTACTTGATTGTTGATGTCATATCATAGGGACAATTCTTTCTTTCCTTTTGTCTCTGCTTCAATGATTGAGGATAAGGGTGCACTTTGGTGATTTGACTAGCATACATACTTAAGATTCATTAGTTTTATTTTATTTTACTGTATAGATCTGTTCGTTCTTATCCACTATTGTCCGCACATACTTAATTAAAGTATGTACTAGTTTCTTCTGCTATTAGAGCTATAATCGAGGGGCATAGAGCGTATTATACTATAAGTGGTTGATGCTCATGTCAAGCTCCAGCCATGCTAATACGTATATGTTTTTATTTTACATGATTTAAATTTTTAAAAATACTATTTTACTTCTACTTGATTTAGTTATATTGAATGAATGAGAAATTAATGAGTGAAGAAATGAACAAGAAATTTGAATGATTATTTGACTTTTTATATAAGGTTATTAATAAAAAATTTTATAAATTTAAATATAAACAATTGAATAATTTTGAAATAGTATCTAACTAATTTAAATCAACTAAATGATAGAATATATAAGTTGAAACTAAGAATTTTTTAATTAAATAATATGTATAAGTATTAATAAATTAATTTATTGAAATAAATAAATTATAAATTGTATTAAATTATAATGCATATTGTTACATATTATATTAATATTAAGTAAATGAACTAGTTTTAATTAATCAAATTTTATCATATGATATAAGCTATCATCAAATTTTTTACCTAGTATTTAACATAGTACTTATTGAACAATAAATAAGTCTGAACATAAATGAATGATTTGGACTGTTTTGATGTCTGATTCATTTAAGCTTCAAGATTTTAAGAAAATACTTAAATTTTATTTACTAATTTAAACAAATTTAATCAAGTATTAACTGAGCATAGTCCAAATGGCTCATCAGCTTCATTGTTTCATTCACAACACTAGTTGTTGTTATTTTTTGTTTTCAGACCTAAAAAATTAATAATTAAGACGTCCTTTTGCTACAATTTTAAATATTTAATGTATTGTACCAAAACTATTATTGTCACTTAGTGTTGTAGTCATTTAGAGGCATAAATCTCGGAAATTTTTTTCTCAAGTCATTCGTGCGGCCTTAGCACTCTTCTGAAGCACTAATTCAACCTAACCCTTACAACTCATGGACTTAAAAGTTTAAAAAATACCTCAGAAAAAAGTAAAAAGAGATTATTGAAATAAGACAACACTTCACCAAGGGATGAATGTTTATTAACATAATTACTTTTGAACTTTGGGTTATTCTAAATGAGGGGGAGATACCTCTATTAATAGTCCTACTTCAAGACCTAGAGAACTTTTTAAATTTTATTAGAATGTTTCAACTTCTAGATGTTTCTATATTATACACATGTTTCTAGAACTTTCCAGACTGCTCTAGTTTCTCTTTATAGGAGTTTTTCACATAAATAAATCTAGTCTTCTCTTACATCTCTATATGCGTGTGTGTACACGTTGGAAAATTATACTAAGTTGAAGCATAAGATTTCAATATCATTGAGAATTTTCTAGCATGCAACAACTATGCATACTAAAAATTTAAAGCTAATCAAACAATTGAAAATTTAAAATGTTCATATAAAATGAGATTCCATAATTGCTGTTTTATTTGATTTCTTAAAAAAAAACTTTAATTTGCCTATTAAGATACTATAAACTAGTTATAAATTTTATCTATCATCTTGCTACAAGCAAAAAATATTTAGAATCCATGACTTATTTTATCTATTAGATTTTATTGAAAATGTTAAAGGCGACCAGCAAAAATTATTTAATTCTTAGGGAAAAAAATCTCAAGCTTAAATTAGCATTATAAAAAATAAGGAATCATGAACAAAATAATATATATATATATATATATATATATATATATATATATATATATATATATATATATATATATATATATATATATATATATATATAT
>NEWO01000014.1:268142-297978 GCA_003013225.1 Phalaenopsis aphrodite
ATATATATATATATATATATATATATTCATATAACTACAATGAAATCACATATATTTCCTCCACTGAAATGCAGTGCATAACAGTTAGGGTCTATTTGGGGCAGCTGCGGCTTATCCAGCTTATGCTGATAAGCAACTTATCCTGATAATCTGCTGATGACCAGCTGATTCGAATAATCTGACTGACTGTTTGGTTTGTATGTTTGGAAAACAGCTGATTTGCAGCTGTTTATGGATAAATGATCATTTTGCCCCTGTGCATTAATATTATTTGCAACAGAAGTGTTATAATAATACATTTGATACTTAAAAAGCAAAAAATGACTTCATATCAGTAAAAAAAAAATAAGATAAAAACCTAAAAAAAGTTAAATAGGCTTGAAAATAAACGCATGAATGAAAATATACATATGCACTTCAGTGGTCAAATGTGAAAGAGAGTAGAGACTACGGTGCTCGGAGCATGAAGGACAACCTAGGGGCTGCTAGGTAGCAGAATTTGAGTGGAATTTAAGAACAATTTAGTAATTTAAGCAAAAATTTACCTAAATCCTGCCAAACTGTAAAAATGACATATTTAAATCCCGTTTCTCCTCTATTTTGCCTGAATCCAGGATTTAGAACATTCCGTTCGAAGGCTGATTTAGGAAATTTTGAGAAGCTGAAAATCGCATGAAGGTGGGTTGAGTGAAGAAAGACAGAGGTTACCTTACTCCATGGATTCTAGTAGAAGCGGAGCGGAAGAAGGAGAAAGATGGTTCGTAGCTCTTTGTACGCTGCGATTCCTTTGCTGCATTCCCAGCTAGCTCTAATGGTGATCGTATCAGGAAGATTAATCACGTTGGCGATGGTTTTGGGTAAAACCGAGAGAGACGGAAGCCTCTCGCGATCTCTGTCTTCGCTCAACGCCGTGCGATCCATCGCACCGATGTTGCGCCTCCCTGCCTCAGCCCACAGTTGCTAGAGATTCGATCGATCACGAACGAAGGAAGAAGGCAGGAGGTTCGATCGCCATTCCAGGGGCAACAGAGTAAATTGGGGACTAAACGCGACCAAGGAACGCTGCCCGCGGGAATGATCCCGCGGGGATGTTCTTCACAAAATAAGAACGGAGTTTTCAAAAAAGCGATCAAAACGCGTGAAACAAACAGTAGAGCGGCGTTTTGGAAACGCCGCCCGCTGTTTTAAGCAGCCCCAAACAGGCCCTTAGACCTAACTGTGAACTGTTTATAGGAGTGGGCCAAAGAGAAACTGTTGGCAGACTATCATCTTTGCTAATGGGAGATGAGAAGCCTTACAAGAATGCATGCATGTTAAAACTTTATTATCCCATTAGGATTTTATTAAACTAAATCAATAGGTTAGGCTAGTTGGGGCACAAGCCCCTAGTGACTCCATTGTATAAGATATTCTACATCTATTGCATCTTTCATTCGAGCAATTTTTTTTCGCTCTTCGTTAATCTTTGATCTGAATAATTGGACGAGAACATTATCGAACAATAGTCAATACAATGTCATTGTGAACTTGACATCAAAGATGCATGCGGTCAATCTTACGTGTAGCTAGCTACCATCACACAAGATTGTAGGTGCTAAGATTAGAACATCTCATGTACTTATAGGGCATTATTTCAAATAAGAGTTGGGAAAAGTTGAGAAAGAAGTTATGTTATACCACAGTCCAATAGGAATACTTAATAAAGATTAATATTTGCAAGTCAAAAGTTGTAATGATACATAAATGATCTGTATGGATATGAAAAAGCTGAGAAACAAAGAAGACAATAATGATAAATAACACTCTATGTGAAAACTGCATTTCGTTAACCTTAGAGTAATTGCTTTTATTTGAATAAACAGTTGTTAAACTGCTGTAGAAGAAGCTGTTGTTCAAAAAAATTGTGATGACTATTACATTTTTTTTTTTTTTGAAAAATCACATCGTATCTTTCTAGCAACCATCACAATTAGTCAGGCCAAGCTACAAAACACAACTTTCCACCGCAATTTTTTGGAAAAGCAGACAAAACACAATTTTGTCACATGCAAAATACGGTGCGGCATCGCACTGCTACCACACCACCGTCCCAAAACACACCCTTAGAATTGAAGAGAATATACAACATCATATATGTTTTGTGATTCTTTTCTTCCCTCCACTGATATTTGATCTGAATTTAGAGAGAACTATATAAAGACAAAACTAAGATGTTAAATGTGTAAATACATAAGAATTGGTATGGACATGGCCCATTTTTATATAACGAATGTTTCTAACTCAATTCCAGCACCTCCATCAAAAATATTATAATAAAATATATTTGGAACAAAGAGAAAAAAAGAAACAAACTGAACATATTTTGAGCGCATGACTAAATTAAATAGAAAAGGTCGGAAATCATTTCCATGTGAGTTTATAAATTCAAAATGAAAAACAAACTCCACATAGCATGCAAAAAATGAAGGAAGTAAAAGTGCAAACTTTCCAGAGTCTTTAACATGAAAGCCGCCATGAGAGGGATTCAAAGCTATTTCTTCAATTTGGTTGTGCTCTCCAGGTTGAGATCCTGCAGATTAAGCAGCAATTCGTCGGAGTGTAAGAAGACGCGATTGGCGGAGTTGGAAATGGTCTGAGCTACTTCTCTTGCGGCCTCGATCCTTCTCAGGGCAAGGAATGATGGGTTGCTCGCGATTGCTTGTCCGATGAGCTGAGCACTGGTGGCCTCACCCTGGATAAAAAAAGAAATGTCAATGATCATAAATGTAAAATAAAAAAAAAAGGAAAATTTACATACATTTCCATCAGCTCTTATGTATTTGCATATCTAACACCCACAATTTGATATCTACGCTTATAATATATTGGTGCCATAAATGATAAACCAACACATGAGAAGGAGCATTTCACATTTAAAAAGGTTGCCTTAGTGCCATTTTTTATGTGATGTCAGTGCTTTGAGTGGTATGCATATAAATATGAATTTTTAGGTGTTGGATGTGCAAATATATAAGAATTGTGTAATATGTATCTAAATGCCCCAAAAACAATTTAAAAATAGAAAATGAAAAGCAAATATCTATATTTGGGTATACTTTGATGTGATATAAAATATAATTATATTTCTAATTTATTTATTACTTTTAAGAAAGAAAACAAAATATATGCACTAAGCCTCTCCTTGCAATCAACCAATGGAATCTCTTCCAAAGCCACATTGCCCACAAGCATTTATGTTTTAAAAATAAACAAATAATATCTAAATCATATGTTTAGTTAATTTTTAATGATTACAAACTGGACCTAAGCATTTCAAAGCATTAAATATTCAGATAAACTTGCTTATTATGAGCATGACTGAGAAATGGATTGATATTCCTCTCATTGCCATCATGGTGAAGAATGATATCAACACATCATTCTTGCATCTAAAGCAAATATGTCCTGAATATAGTCATTCATATGAATAATTATTTCGTAAATTTTGTTTGCAAAACTTGTGTCAGTGGATGTTTTTGAAAATTAGCAGTAATAGCCAGCAGGAGGATTGGACCGACACAGCTGGGAACCGACCCTGGAAAATCAAATGGGCGCCTGAGCTTTCAGCTTGGCTCAAAGGCTTCCAGTGGCAAAAGGTTTGCTTGGGTGATGTTTTGGCAAGTGAAAAAAGAAGTGAAAATATCAATTTCTAGTTGGTTTACATGTGTGAGTGTCTTTACTTATCATGGTTAAAATAAAAAAGATTTAAAAAAATGTATATCGGTCGGTTAGAATATGCCAAACCTTTTTATGGCTGGTTAGTGAGTATGTGTGATACTTCAGGAAAGGCTTTGTAGTTAAACAAAAACTAATTCCGTTGTTCCTTCTTCATCTTCTTCACCACCGTCACTGTCAGATCTAATGGATGGAACACATTTAAGGCAAATCATCTCGCCATCCCTCAATATACCAAATCCAAAGTCTCGTGGCTTCGACAAACTCTTCGTAATGATTAATTTACCCTTATGTTCTTCCACATTAACAAAACTATGGAGAAATGATATCATTGAATGTCCAAACAAAACAGTTGAGCTCTTTGGCAAAATTTATTGCAGCCTCGAGGAAGAGCTTTGACCCATTTATATACCAGGACTTGCATGGAAAGTTAGCTAAATTATTCCAAACCTCTAGCATCCTTGATGATTAACTATGTAACGCAGGCACCATTCCTGATGCAGCGGGCTTCAGCTTAACATTGGCTAATTACCATTATTAAGTATCAATTCTGCTTTTAGTATTATTAAGTAGTTGTGTTTAGTGGATTTTTTTTTTTTGTGTTAGGTAGAATGAAACTTCTACCCAGTGGTAGTGATGAAAAGGAAGTCTATTACTGTATGGTGCACAAAGAATTTTTCCCCCTTCTCCGATTAGCATTTTCATGCTCTTCTTCTCTCCCGTCGTCGCAGGTGAATGCATCATTTAATATCGGAGTTAGATGGAAGTCAGAAGCCAAAATACCAATCACGACGACGATCACAGCTGAAATGATTTGTGTGAAGCTCACATTCGTCTCAAGCGACGATTTGATGCTCTTGCTTCCAATTTTACCAAGATCATGGATGAGGTAAGAACTGAGCTAAATCAGGATTAATGGACCTTTTCCATCGACAACCACACCGGAGAGCATTGCTACCACACTTGCCCTTGGAGATGTCATTGTGTTAACTCGAGAACCGAGGCGATCCCAATGGCAAGAGTTCATCAGCAATAAAGAAACTCATGTGTTCAACAAGGACCTTTGCCGACGTGCGGACCTTTCTGACTCCGATTCGGAGGCTGAAATTCCCATTTGGGAATCCAACTACAAGCATCACCATTCCGAAGGTCGAATTTGGAGAGACTATAAGGTGAAAATTGACATGCCCTTCTTTGATGGTCATTAGCATATAGAAGATTACTTAGATTGGGAGCAATCAGTCGAGTCTTTCTTCGAAGAAATGGATATTTCAGCAGACAAACAAGTTAAATATGTTGCATACAAACTAAAAAAAGGGGATGGCACTTGGTGGGTTCAACTAACCCAATCCCGCGAGAAAGAGGGCCGAAGTTGTATACGAAGCTAGAGGAGGATGTGACAACTAATGAGAAGTCATTTCCTACCATCTGATTACAAACATATACTATATTTACAATATCAAAAATATACCCAAGGCTGAATTTAAGGATTACTTCGCTTGGAGCTACGATGAAATACTCGTGCTGGCTCCAAAAGTGTCGGTCCACAAACTTGGACCGGAAAAAAATGCAATCCCAGTAAAGCTAGCTCCAAGGAGAATGTGTGTAGAAATAGAACAAGAGGTCATAGACAAGGTCAAAAAATTGATTGATGTCGGCTTTGTCCGATAAGATAAATATCTTACTTGATTAGCCAACATAGTGTCTGTAAAAACTCGTGGATGGGTGAGTTTTCATGTGGGGAGAATAATCCCTTATGACCCTACCAAGATCAACAATCTCTATGACCCTCCCAACCCCCCCCCCCTATTATGATTATTATAGATTTCTCTCTCAAACTACTAGGAGATCATAGCCTTCCTGACTGACTCCATTGGTCGGTGGAAGACTAGATTTGGAGATAAGGGGAAGAGAATAGTCAACTTTCCGCTCACGCACCTGAACCTTACAGCCTAGGTCTGGCACTACTTCATTGTAGCCCATTTTCTTCCTACCACAAGCGTTACTAATGCCATTAAGATCTAGAAGGTCCTTAATTTCTGTATTCAAGCAAGGATGATGATAGATATTGGACTAGGGATTTACCAGACCAAAGCTTACATAGCTATTGGCCAGAACAATGTAGGGTTAGGTCACCTCACACTCATCACCGCCCTATGTATAGATGTGAAGATTTTGTGTGTGTGTGTGTGTGTGTGTGTGTTTGGGGGGGGGGGGGGGGGGAGCATGCGGAGTTATCACATTCATAGAAACCCATCACTAGGCCTTTTGTATTTCCTTATGGTTCTGCATCAGTGATTTCTTATGCTTGGGGAAAGTTCCTCAAGACCTCGTAAGATGTAGCGGACTGACCACTTCATCATAGAGCTGGTCGGACAACTGGAGGTGTTGGCAATCACTCAAGCTATCATGGAGTGGGAGCTTCATGACATACAGAAGCAGCCTCAGTTTTACGCCACCCAGCACCAGTGCCAAAACGATTACATGCCCCAGTGCTTCTCATTACTATTGGGACCACAACTGACTGTGTCATTCCAGCTATTGCTATCGTTTTAAATTTATGGCCTAGGAGACGTGCAGATGGAGGAGAGTGATAGTGATGAGTAGGGGGAGTTGGATTGGTGTATTTTTTTTATTTTTGTGACTTGTATATGCATTGTTTTTGTTATGAAGGTTTCTGTCAGTTTATATGATATGTTGTGGCCTTATGATTTCCTGTACTTGTTTGAGCTTTATGTGTGCATTTTTCACCTTTTGATTTACTACTGTGTTCTTGTTATATCGGAAATGCAATGCATTTTATTTCCTATGCTATTCAAAATTGCCTGCACTTATTCATTTGGATCAGTACATTCTCATATGGCAGGCATCAGATAGAAAACAGGTTTAAAGAAGGGGTTGATGTATTTATACTTGCATTAAAATAATTCTCGTATTTGAGTTGTAGACTTCACTTTTTCTATAGGGACTCATGTTATAAATCCTGATGACTTAATGGGCTAGATAATAAAATCCTTAGAATGTGAAGAGTTATTAAACGGGATTTGAATTAATCCCCTAATCACCGAATCCTAAACTATAACAACCCTCACATGAACCTAAAATGTCTCAGCATAATTAAACGAGTAATTAAAATATTAGTAGTTAGCTAATGGTAGTTTAAACCTTTAAGTTATTAATTTGACCAAGTGTGTCTTAACTTTTGATTGGATTATAATATGTTGGGAATTTACATTGAGGATAATTTAAGATTTATCAGTTAGGAGGGAGGAATTGGACATTCAAAATCATTAAAAGAAATGGGCTCGACTATATATAATAATTCTTAGTGGAATTAGAAAAAAAAAGAAATGAAAAAATGTGAAAAAGTGTGAAAGGCTTGGTTTAAAATAAAAAATCAAAACAACTGGCTCAAAATCCATGTAAAGAAGCTTGAGGTGGACATAAAAAAGCGACAAAACCGACGAAAATTTTGGTAGACTACATTCTGCAAAGGAGAAACTTAAGCATGAAATGGAAGCTGCAGCTCCAAGAACAACATGCGATCGAGATTCTGCTGAAAAGCATCCACAGATCGATGGTTTTTCTACTCAAAGGATTTACGATCAATACTTTTGAAAATCTACTTAGTAAAGCCGGAAGTTTGCAAGAAGAAGCAAAACAACTCAGACTTATGTAAAAGGCCGAAAAGCCGAAACTAGTAAAAGCCTTTGAGAAGAAGTCTGGGACTGTGGCAGCGGTGGACAAAGACAAGCTCAACAGTACTGTCAATAGTCGTTTCAATGAAGACCATATCAGACAGACGGAAGACCACATTGAATAATGGCAGAACGGTTGAACAAAGTATTTCCCTTAAAGAATTAGTTAATGAGTAAGATATTCTACAATTTGATGAAGAAACCAAAATTCAAACTGTCAAAGCCAATGAAGCTAGAGGAAGTCGACAAAAGAGATCATCCCAACTACTGCCCATATCAAATACTACTCGGACACACCTAAAGGATTGTTTCAATTTCAACGGCCGACTCAAGAGAAATTACAAGAACGGGAGCATAACAATTCCGAAGGAGTATCTCACAGTTAGTGATACACTGAGTTTTATCGGTTGAGTTCTCTTAATGATCTGAATGAAACAGATCAATAGTTGGTGGCAAGATGCATTGGCGGTCTCAAAAAACAATTTGAGGAAAATTTCAAGATGAAGGATGTCTGGTCACTATCCCAGGATGTCAACTTTGCTTACAAAGCAAAATTGCAACTCTCTCGAGTGTTAAAATTTAACACTAATAAACGACCAAGTAGGGATAAACTCATCGATCAGCGAAGAAGTCCAAATTTCAGTGCAAAAACAAGCTCCCTTCAAGTCCAATAGTCTCCAAATCAGTCAGCTACAAAAGGAAAGGGATCAACCAAGCCAAACACCATCAAAGATAATATTTACAACAAGCCAGAGCAATAAAAATGCTTTCATTGTTTTCAGCCGGGCATCATTGCAACGACTACCCTAACCGCCATTAAGTTCAATTGATGGAAGGAGAACAAGAGTTGAATGATAGCACTCATACATTACCGTTGATTGATGATTGTGAAGATCTCGTAGCAGATGATGAATTATTGCCTTGTATCATAGAAAAATTTTGTTGGCTCCTAAACAAATGAATACATCTTAACTGCATCAAATATTTCACACTAGATCTACTGTAAGGGTAAAAGTTTGTGATCTAAATATCGACAATATGTGTACAGAGAATATAGTGCCGCAAGATATGGTTAAAAACTTACAATTAAAAACTACTAAACACCCAAATCCATATAAAATAGGTGGGTAAATAAAGGAGTGGAAACTGCAGTGACTGATTCATGCCAAGTTTCATTCTCCATTGGAAGACAATATAAATGTGGAGTTGTATGCAATTTCATAGACATGGATGTATGTCATATCATATTAGGTAAGCCTTGGCAGTGTGACAACGGGGCTTAGCTTGGTATGATGGAAGAAGTAACACATACATGTTTGGATGGCAAGGTAAAAAAAAATATGGTTGCTGCCAAGCAGCACTTCTGCATCTCAACACGGAGGGCCACCTCAAGTGGTGAGATCAGCTTTCACTTCCATGTCTGGTTCACAGTTAATTGCGGAATGCAAAATCACTCACTATTACTGGGAGTGATAGTGACAGATTATGCAACAGAGAGTTCAAGAAATGATGACCTGAATCGACCAACAGAAGTGCAGAAATTACTAAAGTAGTTTGCAGATGTTATGCCAGCCACATTGCCAAAAAATTCCTCCTATCCAATCCATTCAAATCAAATTGATCCGATTCTAGGAGCTCACTATTACAAACATCACTCACTATTACAAGGTTAGTTGAGAGGAATTATTGAGGAACTCTTAAGCAAGGAGTATATTCGCCCCAGCCTCAACCCGTGCGTGGTACTAACTTTACTTATCCATAAAAAAAATGGAAGTTGACGAGAATGTGTAGACATTCACGCTATAAAAAAATCACTATAAAGTATCATTTTCTTATGCCAAGATTTGAGGATCTTCTAGAATGACTTGCTCGTGTATCCATTTTCTCCAAGTTTGACTTAAGAAGTGGGTACCATCAAATCCATATTTGTAAAGTTGATGAATGGAAAAAAGACTTTGAAACTAAAGAAGGCATATAGGAATGGCCTGTGATGTCGTTCGGGTTGTGCAAGCACATTTATACTACTCATCAGTGAAGTCCTAAAGCCTTTCTTTGATCAATTTTGTATCATTTCTTTTGATGATATCTTTGTCTACAGCTCATTGATGTCAAATCACCTCAAGCAATTGACTACTATCCTATCTGTCCCACTTGAACAAAAATTATATCTTAACAAGTCCAAGTGCGAGTTTGCTAGTAAAAGTGTGCACTTTCTGAGATTCATCACTGATAAGTCAGGAGTCCATACAAACCCACAGAAGGTAGAAGCCATCAAGTCTGTCTCCACCCCCATCTACTATCTCGGAGATTAGAAGTTTTCACAGTCTCGCTAACTTCTATCGATGATTCATAAAAGAGTTGTGGTTTGGCTTAACTCAGGTATCATTTGGTATCAGAGCTAATCTAACCCGTCCTATCCTAGGGTTTCTAACATTAACCCATAGCCAACCCACCTCCACACAAAAATCCTCCCATTTGCTGATTTTTCAATCCGGTCATCCAAAATTTTTCTTTCCAACACTACATCACCCCTCCACACCTCTTTTCATCTACCCACACCCAAACTCTAATCATAGCATCAAGAAGGCAATACTCAGACGCCGATCAGAAGTTTATCAGAGAAGAGATACAGCGACAACTCTGTCGAGTGCTACAATGGATCGATGTTATTGATGAAAGGAGACCATCCAGATGGGTCACCCGTAGCAACAACGGTGACTTGCTAGATCGAATGAATGGGGAGAATCTTCCACCGTAAGAATGCCAAGGATGAAGAACCTCTACAACGAAACCTTGACCTGAAATATCTTAGAAGCCATGATTTTGAAGTAAAAGGGGATATGACATATGTCAGATGCCGCATAAGATCAGAACGAGATAATCAACTGGTTCTGGACCCTGGAATGTATTTTTAGGTTCCAGGACAGAATGGTGAAACTAACCGCTAGCAAGTTAAGAAAGAGTGCATCTCAATGATGGATGAACTTAAAGGCTCTTCAACAATGAGAACGAAAGAGTAAAATTACTACCTGGTCTCAAATGAAATGGGAGATGCAACGTCAATTCCTACAAGCTCACTATAGACCGAATGTTCAAAACTCAGTTTCAAAAATGAATGAACCACGTCACTAGGCGGCCACCATAGAGGCATGTTTCAACCCCAAGATCTTACAACCAAAATTTACCCTCGTCTCCAAACCTCCCAGCAATGCATGAAAAATCACTTTGAAAAACACCGTAACAATATGAAGTTCATAAAGGGAGAACTACCCTTGGTCCAGCTCTAGCCATACTACTGAAACTATATCCATCATCAATACTACACTAAGCTTCTACGTCACTACTACACTCCCGATCCAGTATTGAAACACAATGGCTACTTCACATACAAACTCCAACTCTCACCTTAATCCCATATTCATCCCGTCTTTCCTCATCTCCTTAAAAAAATTACCACAAAATGACCTACACACAGCCACACTACCATCCAAGAATTGGATAACCATCATCAAACCCATGGCAATATTCTGTTCCCACCGCACCCTCAAAGGCGACACACCTGCGAAACAGCACCATGTTGAATGGGAAGGTTTACATAGCAAAGATGCCACCTGGATCCTAAAAACAAATTTGCTATCATTTCTTCGAGACCTTGACCTCAGGATAAGGTAGCTCTTCAAGGAGGGGGAGAAATTATACAACTCAAGATAGCATAGCAACAAGAGCAAAACAAAACACAAAGGCAAGGAACTGAATCGATGAAACATATCGAGAACCGCAACCTTCGCTCAACGACATCCAAGTGGCAAAAATTTAGCTTTGCCACGCTTTTGGTAAGGTGAAAAATAAGCGCAAATGATACTTTCTAGTTGGTTAACTTTTGCCATGTGCTTTTATGAAATTGGTCCGGTTAAAAGGAGATAAGAAAATGTGTATATGATTGGTTAGAGTAAGCCAAGTGTCTTTTATGGTTGTTTCTATTAACAAGAAATGAGCATGAAATGAGAAGACGTAATTTATTGGGCAAATGTCTTGATTAATCAAGACTAATTACATTTTTTTTTCCCTCAAACTCCATCTTCCTCTAACCAATCCCAAGGGAGTTGCAAATGAGTTCACTTCATTATCATTTAATTCTCTGGGTTGTTGATGTCTGAACGCACAAGCCCTAACAATATCTCGCTCTCATTTATCCATGATAAATTTCTTTATAATTGTTTAGATCTTTATGTGTCTTTCATTTAATAAAAAATATAATATGCTCCTTCTGTAATATTTTTCAAGAGCAAAAAAGACGTTTTATTATTAATTTTAAAAAAATGGATCAAAAACTAGATAAGTATTTGATAGTTTGTCAACCCTTAGGGCACTGATATCTAGTAAAACCTCAGGGAAAATAAATGATAATAAACCATCAAAGAAATTACTGTATAATATCTTTAACTCATGCAACACGAGTTCTTTCAAAATATATGAAATAAATATGACTATAAAAGCTTCTTTGGTTGCATCTACAAGTTCAATATTTCTTAAAAAAATACAAGGCCACCCACAAGGGCAATGAGAATGAGAAATTAGAAGCAAATAAAGCATGTAACAAATAAGGGCTCACCTGAGCTCTTATTATGGCACTCTTTTTGTCCTGCTCAGCCTTCTCCACTATAAATTTGGCCCTCTCAGCATCTTGTGCAGCAACCTGTTTAGCTTCGATTGCATGAGTAAATTCTTTCCCAAAACTGAGAGTTGTAATGGATACATCATCCAGTGCAATATTGAAGTTTGCCGCCCTCTGAGTCAAAATTTTCCTTATTTCTCGACTCACAGCCTATAAGCAAACAATATTCAAGTCATATCCACAAGTCACCTATTATTTGTCTTAAAAAATAGATAAACTAGTAGAGCTATCAATCACAGTAAAGAAAACTTCAAATGATTCACAAAAAGGAGTACCTCTCTCTGTGTGATAAGTTGGCTGGCATTGTATTGAGCAACAACAGCTTTCAAAGTTTCATGGATAATAGATGGTAAAACCCTCTCATTGTAGTTCTCTCCAAGGGTTCGGTAAATTGTTGGTAGCTGATCCGGCATGGGACGGGTTAGAACTCGAAGCCCAATTTTCACCTAAGAAAGCATACATGTATGAACATTTAAAAACTAGATTTTACTAGAAAAAGTAAAAGAAAAATTATGCATCTTGAAAAAGCAAAGAAAATGACAGACAAAATGGCGAGTGGGTTAGCAAAGCTCCACTTTCAAGAAATGAGTTCAAGAAGAGTTGTTTGAGGATCTCTTTGGGGCAGCTGCAGATGTTTAAAAAAGCTGTTGTGAAGCTTCTGGAGATGAAGCTGCTATTTAAAAAACAGCAGCAGCGGCGGCTACAAAAAAAAAATTTTAAGTCAAACAGCAGCTTTCTAGCAGCCACCGGAGGTAGTTAGGTCTGGAGAGAAAATGCAACTTTTAGCTACAGCTTATTTGAGAACGCGGGCAAAACGTAGTTTTGTCAAACAGAAAAACTGCGGTACAACACCGCACCACTACTCCAAATGCACCTTGGGTGTGTAGTAATGATGCTTGATGGATGGATTCTTTGGAGGAGCATGGCTTTGAATGCAACGAGCATTGATAGGATATAGCTAGCAGAGATGAAGATGATTGGATTGACAAAGAAGAGAAAAAAAATAGAGATATAAGCAATGAAGAGGAGCCGCGACTAGCAAAGTAGACCGAGTAAATAAATAAGAGAGAAACTAGCTTGCTTTCATTCATCAACAATAACAGTTTTTACAAAGAGGTGTTAAGTATATGCATTTGGCTGGGTGTTTTAAACAATGAATAATAATTGTATCAGAAAATCCTAAGGCAATTTCTATCAGGATGATATGAAAAATATTCAGAGCTATAAGACTTATTTTTTAAAAGACAATTAATCAATGACGTTGTTTTTTTTTATTTTTGTTCAAGGGCTACGATTTTTTTTTTCTAAATGCAATTAGACCCCTCTTCATGAAAATATGTATATTTACTAAACAAATCCTGATCATTTGAACAAACATCCTTACATTTATATTGAGGGTGCCGTACTTCAAAATTCATCTAAACTTATTATGTTTTACAATTTGGCCATTAAAGCTTAGAAAATGACAAAAAATATTTAATTTTTTTATTTTTATAGAAATTTTTATTGTTTCTTATGAAAAAAGACTAAGCAAGCAGCCATAAAATGAGTCATATTAAATACATCGGATATGTTAAGGGAAACAAAGTCATTAAACTGATAAAACTATCACTAATTTTAATTAGGCGTACCACATGACTAACAACCAAAGGTCGAATTTTACATTTTTACTGTCTGTATTACATTTTGATTTATTACATAATCAGTGTGACTAATACTACCACATAGTTGATATTTTTAAAGAGACGTAATCACACTCATTAAAATTAAAATGTAATATTTTGTTAATTTCTAAATGGTAGTGGAAAAGATATAAAATATAATAAAGTAGATAATTTTTCAAAAGCTTCAACCATTCATATAAGCATTTGAACTTATGTTCTATTTACTACATTATGCTTCACTTGGAATGCATGAGGATTTTTTGACCATTCAAAGGAAATCTCTTTTAAATTCCAATCAATATATAAAACCCGATGTACGAAGGTAATAATAGATGAATTGAAATGTTCATTTTTGTAAAACCTGCTCTCCCATCTTTGGCCAACCAAGAACATCTGTCCTCTCCACATAATGTGTTCTAGAAAAGGAGAGATTTCCATCACGTGCTCAAAACCTATGCATGTTTTCCAAAGAAAGCTAAATGAAATAAAATATAATAGAGACTAAAGTAATTCAGACGTCATAAATATAAAAGATAAGTTAAGCACATAAATGACTGAAGAATCATGCATAAAACTGGGTTGGGTATTTGTGAGGATGGATCAACCTGTGGGTACAGGGTTTGGACGTGGGTCAATGATGGCAGCCTAAACATAGATAGATAATATAAGATTTTCGTGAATTTATTACGTAATAAAATATATAAGTTTTTTTTTTCTTTAAGAGGATTAATTGCAATAAGGTGAGGATTGTATGATATCAGTTATTTTGCAAGGTGAATATGGTGTGATTTAAAGAGGATTCAGTGGAAATTTATGTGGGAATGGTTCGGGTCAAATATGGAAACTCAAATATACGGACATATTGGAGGATGTTGGTGAATTTAATTAGTAGAAAGATATAGACGGAATCTAAGTTACATTAATAAGGAAAATATGCATGATACATTCTCTTTGAAAATATTATCAACTTCAACCTTGGCTAGGGTAAGGGATGGCTCAATTTGTGCCTGGTTTGGGATGGCTAGTAATCATGATGACTAGCGATGGTGGTGGAGATTAGCTAGGGCAAGGGTTGGGGTAAAGGGGACGAGTGCTTTTTTCAGGCTTTTTAGTGAATTTTTTACGTAGGAAGTTTATGAGATCATGAGATGATAACTGGAACAAGAATCCAAGAATCGAACTCTTGTTCTAACATTGGCGAAGTTTCGTTGTGTAGTAATTTTAAGATAATTAAAGGAAGACGGGTACACAACATAAAGGGGAAAGAGAAGAGGTAAGAGCAAATAGCCATAGGAGGACCACATCCAAAGAGGAATGGAAGAGAGTCCTTAGTAAGCCAAGACAAGTTCTTGCAACCAAGAACTTTCATATCAACTTCAATTTCCTTCATACATATGGGTCATACACATAGATTGAATAAGATGAATTTCCATCACATGCCAAAGAGGAATGGAAGAGAGTCCTTAATAAGCCAAGACGAGATTTTGCGACCAAGAACTTTCATATCAGCTTCAATTTCCTTCACACATATGGGTCATACACATTACACTTAGATTGAATAAGATGAATTTCCATCACATGCTAAAAATGACACGGAAGTTTTCCTCCCTCCTCTTCCCTCTTTCCTTTTTGTCCTCCTTACTCTTTCCCACCTTCCGTCGCCGCCCCCGCCCCCGCCCTTCTTCCCAAGCACTTTCTAAATCTAAATCCTTTCCAAGAATATGAAATCTAATTTTATTTTCTCTTCTTATTTTAAAAAGCATTTTTCTAAAATATAAAATCTGATTTTTATTCTCCTTCTAATTTTAAAACCCTTGCCTTAAAATCTAAAATTTGATTTTATTTTCTTCCCTATTTAAAATATTTGTTTAAATTATGAAATTTGATATTATTCCATTTCTATTTTAATATTTTCTAAAATTGAGTAAAGTCTTTTATAAATAAAAGTTCTTTCGTCTAAGGTAAGGGTCTTGATTTTGAAATTTGATTTCAGTTTTATCTAAGTATTTTCCCTTCTAAGTGATGTATCCTACGACGAGAAAATTTCACCGGCCGTAACCCCGTTCGAGCTGGTGTTTATCTTCACTTTTCTTACTACTGCTCACTGTCCTGCAGTCCACCGATGTTCCAGCCACACTGCAGCACCTCCGTCCACCCCCTTGTCATCCAAACAGCCGCCCAACCTGCTTTGCTGCCCTCCCAGATCTGAGCCAGTTCATTCCTGCAGCCTTCCTGCAGGTTGTCGTAGCCCAAACTGCCCAACCAGCCCACTTTACTCCAGGTCGTAGTCCCTACTGTTCTTCCAGACTACCGTCAAGCGTTCCTATAGCCTCCCTGTAGGCTATCGCAACCCTTGCTGATCATCCAGACTGTTGTCCTGCAAGTCATAGCCCCATTGTTGTCCTTCCAGCACCCCACGCGCAGCTTCCCTGTCATCCTGCCATCTGTTGTCTCCCTCCCAGCAAGCCGCAAACCTCCCCCAAGCCCTTCCCAGCACCTACCACCACTCCAGACTCTCTCCTCGCCAAACTTGTTGTGTTTTCGTTTGTTGAATCTTTATCTATGATGTTTTGTTTTATGCTTTAAATTACGCATTGTTTTGTTTTCTTTTTAGTCCTCGTTATAACCATGTCTAAGTCATTAGTAAAATGGTGTCTTATGTTGTGGTTTGGATTAAACTCTGGTATCATTTGGTATCAGAGCTAGCCCCTACTCAATCCACCACACCAAATTTTTTCTCTTTTTTTCTTTTCATATATTTTTTTCTCTATTTTGTTTGTTTTTTCTTCTCGTTCCTTCCACATATCGCAATCCATCAAACATGTCACCAAGGAGAACTATACCCGAGCATACCCAGGAGGAAATACGGGGAGAGATCCGCCGACTTTAGCAGTGGATTGTGAACATTAGAGATGAAATCGAATGAAATGTTACCCTTGACCGTAATCGGGTGTTGAAGGGTAGAACGAAAAGATATGAAGATGAAACGGGAAACACAACGTCGGTTCCTACCAACGTACTACCGCCAAAAGTTGCAGACTCTAGCGTCTGAAGTAGAGAGATTGCAACACCAAGCGACCCCCTTACTACTATCCAGCGAAACCAATTAGCACGTTTGTCTCAGCCAAAAAATGTTGCAAGTGAAACAGATTTGGACATGTTGAAGTAGAATGCACATCTAGGGGAATAATGATCTACTTCACCGAACAGGGCATCATTGAAATATTGGGTAAAGGCACTGCAGACACTTAAGAGAAGATCTGTTTCACTATGCATGGGGTCGTTGAAAAATTGGGCAGTGACAGTTGATAAGGAAGAGTTGAAGACTTCCGACAGGATTCTCCACTTGCAACTAACAAGGAAGATACGCCACCAGTTCCCTTGGATCCCGAGATAGAGATTCCAGCTGAGATAACAATAACCATTCTAGAATGAGCGTTCAAGTAGATTATGAAACCGGGGTATCTCAGGATACCATTTCACGGGAGTTAATAGGAGCTACAGCACGACTGACCTTGGCGGTCCAGAAGGATCATGAGTTAGAGCCGACATCAAATACAGAGTTACCACAGATATGAGAAATACAGTCTTTTCAGATGGTTAAACTACTTCTTGAGTTATCCATGGGGCGGTCCAGCATGTCTGAAGAGGAGTCATTTTGTGCCCTGTCGGGAATATCAAATAGAGTTATTCAGAGGCTATTTTTTGTTTCGCATGGTGCCCCTCGTCAAATGTCCAGACAAGAGAAGTGAACCCCAGCTTTGTGATGGGCCCAAGAAACTTGATGGAGACGAAAATTCTGCATTAGGATCCAGGTCCTATCCGTGGTGTGGAGATCACTCCTGAGGGGGTGCCAGTGAGAGTGGCACAACTTGCCATAGATTTCTTCCCATAATTGAGTTCTCCTTACGTAATTATCGCTCAACCACTGCATGCTAGGCACGAGAAGTAGAAGAAGAAATTCTCAAATATAAGGGCTCGAGAGTTGCATTACGGAAACCCTCTATTTGCAGCTCCCGTACAGGATGTGCCAAAACAGGATGACTACCTATTCTACCAGAATATGTTGTGGAATGACTGCACCGATATGATCAATCCGCCTGAGGACTTACCGCAGTACCATGAAAATCCAGAAGATTCGACGAATGAGGTCGAAGCTCCATCAACCTCGGGAGAGAAAAATAAATTCAGATCCTATATTTTAGGAAATGATTTAAATTTAGAAAATGCTTAGGAAGAAAAGGTGGGGGAGAAAAAGGAAATGAGAACAAAAAAAGGAAAGAGGGAAGAGGAGGAAAGAAAACTTCCGTGTAAAAAAATTTCATAATGCTTTCTAAATAAAACTAAATTAAATAAAATAAAAATAAAAAATAAATAAAACTCAAAATTATAAAGATAAAATGTCCATGCAAGTGATTGGAGAAAGAAGACAAAATCAAGCTGGAAACTAGGGTTGACAATTGTTTAAAAAGGCATTTGAAGCACAAGTCTTGAGGCACCCGTTAACATGAGGCACTTAGTCACCACATCAAAACTTAAATTTCTTGCCCTGAGACACGTGTGTTTCACTTTAGGCGCACGTCTCTATGGCATTTACCTCAAGGTATATGAGGTGAACATCTCGAATAGCATAATTAAGGTTTAAGCTTCTAGGTTAAAATTAATTTAGTAGAAATCAAGTATTGTAGTTCGGAGAGAGCCAAAGCACTATAAGGAGATCAATCAAGCAAGCAAGAAGATCAAGCATTGTGAGCGAGCTCGCACGACAGAGATCAACCATTGAAATTATGGGTACGGCCAAGCGACAATGCAACATGTCAAAAG
Organism: Phalaenopsis aphrodite; assembly: GCA_003013225.1. Taxonomy (NCBI): domain Eukaryota; kingdom Viridiplantae; phylum Streptophyta; class Magnoliopsida; order Asparagales; family Orchidaceae; genus Phalaenopsis; species Phalaenopsis aphrodite. The sequence continues at coordinate 286,718 of NEWO01000014.1, forward strand.
ATTAAAAAAGGGATTTTTTTTTATTTCTTTTAGAAGACTTTCGTTATCTTTTAATTAGATTTTTATTTAGCCACTTAATTCTCCATATTGAGGACTTAATTCTCCATATTGAGGAGTTTACGTGTATACCACACAAAAGTAGGAAATAAACATGCGTTCGCACAGTCCAAGTCCAGCCTCCTCCATCCTTCGACCATCGAATGTCACTACCACTCGCTTTCCATATGATAAAGTTTCTTTGTCGCCATTGCCAAATATCCCCCAAATCGTTGCACGGCTATCCAAGAGAGAAATCGAACAAGTTGTAGCAGCAAGAGAAGCATGTTGGCAGAGGAGAAATGAGGCTATGAGGGTCACCTCTGCACTAACAACTGCAGCTTCTTCGACTCGTCGACGACTATGAACTTGTGCTCAAAGTGCTACAACGACCTCTGGCTCAAAGAGGAGCAAGCCGACTCCACCAAGATAGCCATCGAAAAATACTTCCTCCCCCTTCCACTTCTTCCATACCTCACATTCCCTCCTGTAACACCCAATTTTGCCAATTTTAAGGTATACCCCAAATTTTGCATCCCTCTGAATTTGACAAAGTTAATTTTATAAAATTCTACACGTTGAATTGATCAATTTGTTATATAACACTAAGTATGAATTTTACACATATGAGAAGATATAAAATTATAAAGTTATAAATTTAATTAACTTTAATTTATCCTAATACCACCCAAATCCTGCATCTTTACTCTTCCCAGCCAACTTTCTTCGCACTTAGCTGCACATGCATCAGTCTAATGGATCAAATAGTTGAGAGTTAACGGGAGTAAGTTAAATGTCGCAATCCCATCCCTCTCCCTGTTCTCAATTCCACTTAGCTGAAGCAATTCTGCGATTCAACACTACAGAAAGCGTAAACTGAGCAACCTGCAGGGAGCCACATGCAGCATTTCATGGTTCCAAGGAGGTGTTTGTGAGTAGTAATCCCTCTTTTATGATTTTTCAGGCATTCATTTTCTTATGCTTTCGTTTTGCTGTTTGACACAAAAAAGTACACTTATTCATTCCCTGTCAAAGCAGTAAGAGGCGATGTATGTCGAAAGCTATGAACTTGATTTTAGCTCTCGAATTGCATCTTTAGCAGAAAATCAACAAAGATAAGTAGAGAAAGATAGGAAGGAAAACAAAGGAAGAAAGAAATAGAAGAAATCCTAAAGGAGGATTTATGCAGAAAAGCCTATTTGACATAAAAATAAGAGAGTAATATTTGGGGTTAAATCACAAATGAGCTAAAAATTCATAAAATCCTAAGATGTTTACAAAGGAGAGTTTGGAGAAACTCATCGTGAAGCTGCTTCTATCAATTCAGGTGAAATAATTATGTGCTAACTTAAAAATAATAATTCTTTATATGTTTTCATGTGATTATGCATTTGATACTATTGCATCTAGAAGTTTCTACATATTTTGTATGAATACATGCATAGATTGTAGAATGCAAATCTAATAAATGTGCTTATGAAATCATTACTTCCAGGTATTCATTTATTGTGATTCATGCATATGATATAAGATATGTCTATAATGAATGCTTGTTATAGGAATTATGATTTAAATAATGTTACAAGTGATATTATAGGTAGATAACTACACAAATACTTACAAGCATGGATGATAGGAAGCGATGAGATTCGCGACTCTTGGTACTCAGATGGAGACAAAACTCAAGTAACTGCTAAGATCAAACGGTGATGAAATGTAGAAAATCGTTGGTACCAAGAGCTATTGATAACTATAATGTTAGAAGATGCCTAATATTTATCAATAGTTAATGTGACATTCGGGCTGCGTGATGACCCAATGATATAATATGCATTGGAATAATTGAGGCTTATACAATTACAAGTAACATTCATATGATTAGATTGATGACTCTCATGAATATACTTATGATTACAAATGAATAAATGAAAAACATATTTTATACAGCAGTTAAGATTATTTGCATTACATTTCTTTCCTTTTAAATATTTTATATGATTATAGCATTTTGTGACATGTGTTGTAGACATATATATGAGTTGCATATGAGCATGCACGTTATTTCTTGTTCGTCTATAAATATTATTTTAGTCTTAATTATTTCGCTAAACTCGTTGTTAACTTCCAGGAATGTGTAAAGAACAGCATGGAAAGTAGTCAGTTGTGACTTGTACAACTTTTGTCATTCATAGTTTTGGGGAGCTTATATAAACTTTCGGGTGCGTCTTCTATTATGTAGGATTTAGCGGCCTCAAATAGATATACATATTTTGATGATATGATTTCCAGGATATTGAGAATATATGAATATAAATGAATTATTAAATGAAATGTATCAAATATATTTATAGTGATTTAGTTTGATTAATTCGTCATCCACTGAGTTCTAATTCAAAAAGTCATGACGAGGGCTTGTGAGAATTTAGTCTGACCAAATCATCCATCATTGTCGCACCAGCTGGCATCCCTCCCCAAGCCCTCTGCTTATGCCATTAAAACATCATGGGCACCAATGGTAGAAGCGTTGCCAATGTTGTCGAATTTATGGTGGTGTACACGTGCCAGGAAAAGGTGGAGCTCACAGGTTTTCGGTGTTGTTGCAGCATGATCGATGTTTTATGGTCGGGAGTTAGCAGAGGTTGTACTTGGATTAAGCGACAACGTATTTATTTTTCTGTTATGTGGTATGTGTGTAATATTAAAACTTTAGGTGTTAGATATGTAAAATGGTAGATTTTGTGCGGCATGAATGTAAATCTCCCTTCCTTACTTTTTTTTTCATTTTCTTTTAATTGGATTTTTAGTTTTAAATATTTTTTTCATTTTCTTTACTAATTTTTTTCTTTGATTCCTCACTTTTTTTGAACTCTTTGGAGTTAAGGACTTATTTTACTTCAATCATAAAAAGAATGTGTTTCCAATATAAATTTATAACTTAGCATCCACAAAATGTTCATATCTTTTGGCAAAGAACTCGAGAGAGTTATGGCATTATATTTATGCTTGATTTTAGCTTCAATGCTTTTAAAATCTATAATGAATTTGCCGAGTCATACAAATTCTTCTTGAGTGATATAGAATCATCCAATTTTAAGGTGCAAAACCTCTTCCAAAGATATAAACAATTGTTAAGAGTTCTCTTTAAATATAGAAACTCACGTTTCCCCAAGATTCCAAAGGCTGATTGTCCTTTCACAAAAAGTTTATCTCCAAGCTCAAGTAGAATGGTATCAAGGGCTTTATCAGCAAGATTTCCCAAAATATTTACATCAATCTACTGCAATGCCTCATCTGATAATACCGCATCAAGGACTTTTTGAACTTTCCAACGCCTTCATTTTCAGTCTTCAAAGACTAAAATCATTTCTTGCATGATCTTTTCAATCTCCTATCTTACAAGCACCATCAAGATTCAATTTTGTAGGCTTGGTACCAATTGTAAGAATAAGAAGAGACTGTAAAGGCCGCTTTCAAGTCTTCTTGATAACAACCCTTGTTGACTTCAAGGTTTCTCAAACTTGGTTTGCCTTGCTCTTCCTCGGGATTTATTTTCTTGGATCAGCTCTTAATTCAATCACCTTTCTGCTTCTCAATTCAACCATCTAGCAAATTTCAGCAATGAGCTTGATTTTAGCCCAATTTTAGCTCTGCCAACCAGTACCTTGAACACTAAAATAGCATATCTTAACAAATCTCAAGCAAGCAAGCTGAAAAAAGCCTAACTTCTTCAATGAAGTGGCAAGACACAAGCTCTTGCATCTCCCACTACCAATGACATTACAAGAGTTATTCATGTCCTTGCTACAATAGCAATCCATGGACACCTGCGCAGCTCACAGGCAACAAAAAAGGAGAAAAAGGAAGATGAAGAAACAGTAGATAAAATTTTATTGGGGTTGCATTCGTATCTTATTTCAAAACATCTTCCAACAAGAAAATATCCTGGAGTAATTATAAATACTAGACCCAAGGCAAAACATAGAGAAAATAAGATTTAAATAGTCCAATAACTAGAAGTTGTTGGGGCATCAAGACTTACAAGTAACTATTAACAAGATATAAAACCACGCTAACAGATTTTTCAAGCAGGCCAATTCTTTTGGGACCATGTAGATCAATCTTTTTCCCTGCTCAAGGACCATCCCTTCATATTTGTGGAGGATGATAAGCCACTAACTTCATCAACCATGGCTAATGATTAATTCATGGGCAATGTAGATTCACAGCACTCATGGATTTCTACATAGCTACACCTTTGGCCGTAAAACTTTAGTTGTGAGTTTTGTGACTTCTCCATAATCTCTGCTTACATTACATTAATCATTAACTTACATTAAATCCTAGATACCCCTTTAAATAGAGAAACTCCACGAATTATAATATAAAGATACCAAGAACGAAAACATAAAAAAAATATAAGTATCATAAGTTAACTGATGACCCATGATCATCCCACATCATCCTGCTTAACCAAGTAATGGATAAAAATTCTCTCTTTATTTCTCTCATTCTTTTATAAATGTAGTCTTCTAAGGTGCATGTTAATGTTGGTACTTCAAACAAAAAAGAAAATAGATATATATTGCTTATATCAAAATACACTTTAATAAAAGCCAATGCATTGTATTGAAAGATAGCAGCTTCACCTTGAAGATGTAAAGCCATATTTAGCCGCTTTATAATAGCTAGAAATTAAGAGAATATGTGCTTGCTGCCATAGCCAAAAACCAATATTTAACTTTTTCGGCAGTAATTGGATGCCCATTATAAAGGTTGAATGTGAGTATTATTCAGATATCATACCATTTGAAGATCACGGCTTCCAGATGTACTCTCCACAAGATGAGGCCTAGCACGGACATCATAAATTATTGGCCTCTCAAACCAAGGGATCATCAAATGTGTTCCCTCGGGATAAACCTGGAAAAAATTCATTGTGAACAAACAATAGAAAATACTAACACTAAAGCACCAGTAACGCAAGTAAAAAAAAAAAACTTTGAAACAGCATTAGTAAAACATGTCATATTTAAAGCACAACAAATCTTGGGCCGTTTCTAATGTCTGAATATCTTCGAAGTTCTAATAAAACCATTGAGCAAATCTCACTCCACCTTCTGATTCACAAATTCAATCCTTTACAACTAAAATTTCAACTTTATGTAATTTGCAGGAATATTCAAGTTTTTCATAAACAGGAGACAGCTCAATTAACAGCAGGCTTAAATCAAAGTTCATAAATCACTCCTTCCATGACCACAAAAGACAAACGTTCGCGTTAATTCATCAAAGAATACGATAAAAGAGCATCTAGGAGTGCAAAGTAATTCCTTTTCAAAGCAAATCAGCACTCACAACTAGATCATCAAAATTAAAAAACAAAAAAACAAAAATAATGAATTAGAAATGTAGTATTACTACCTTATCCTTAATTCCCTGGATGCGGTTGAAGACAATGGCCCGATGGCCACCATCGACATTGTAGAGGCTATTGAAAGCAGCGTAGACGCCGGCGCCGCCGATCAAAGCCACCTTCACCAGCGCTGACGCCGCACCTGTGTTCGGAACCCGAGCGTTCTTAAAGTTCATCTCGGCTTCCTCACCAATGCCTAGTGAATAATCCAATAAACAAGAGGAAGAATCGATATCAAGGGCTTGTAATAATGATAAATCGATAAGAGAAAAAGGTCTTGCACCGTGGGAGGATGAAGATGGCGAACTGCTGTTGCTCAGCGGCGGAGGGTTTTAGGGGTTTGGTAGGTCACAGATTTCACTTAGTACTAGTGAAGGAGAAGGTTGACAAGGGCAAAATTTTCATACTAATATAAAAGAAATTTCTTTTTATCCTCCCATGATATATTTGCATGTTAAATATTAGTTCTGAACATCTCACATCCAGATGGAGTCAATCATCGATGGTCACATCGTCATACATCTCATCAGCATGTTACATGACAGTCAGTAGCTGGCCGTCTCTAGACGTCCGAACATAATACTTTTTTTCTTAAATTTAAATTACATACATAAATTTAAAAAACCTATCTTCTTACAAATGTGATGAGTGTTAGAAATTGTTCTCCTTGAAGGTGGATTAGGCTAATTTGACTAGACATTTCCACTCGCCATAACAACAACAAAGATTGTGAATCAACTAATATTTCAAATAAATCTAATGATATTTCAAAAATAGTTTTTGCACTTATAATATATTTAAACAACTTTATGTTCATTATATCAATTATGTTATATTATGTAATTTATTTAATTTTTCACTATTTTGCAAAAATTCTTATTTAAATGGGAGGAAATAATTTCCGTAGAGATACTAATATATCTAGATGAGGGGATAGGAAATCTAATTCTTCTACCAATTATTAAATTTGTGGAAAACAAGGACATTTAATTGCCAACTATTGCCATTGCTACAATAATAAAGTCCTATAATGAAACACAACAATACAATTTCAATTGATCTTCTTACGTGATCCCACTCATCTTTACCTATCACTAAATAGTTGTTGCACTACCTCTCATGCAACACTTGAACTTGATCAAATTTAGCAACCAAACCTATAGAATGGATTTGATCATTCTTAATTTGCAATGACTCTTCTCAACCAATGACCAATGATGGTCAATGACTACTACCAACCCCACATTCCAATCACAAGCTTCTTCTCACTAATATTGTTTAAGTTTCAGCTTTCTCTCACAATCTTCATTCCAGTAGTAAACTTATTTCCATTAATAATAGGTATACCATCAATGACATCTTGAACAATCAAGTCATACTCAAGGGTCCAAATCATAATGGTTTTTACCCAATTTCCTACAACTGGCATACAGTTTTCCAAACCCGCTCTTCCACATCATAACTCTAGCACTCTTAACTTAGCCATCCTCACGATACAACACTAATAACAATTTTAACATAATTGTTTCTCTTTAATTTCACTAGTTTATTATTTTTTTTTTTTGGGTGAAAAGTCACATACTATCATTTCAAAATGGATTCAATAAAATTACAATTTCCTTTAGTTGCTTCATTTGAATGTATGGGTGCCATCCTCAATCCCAATTCTTAATGGTTAAAAATATTATCTCCCATTAATTAATGATTTATTGTATTTTGTTTGGGTTTATTCAATGTACTCAAAAGCTATAGTAACCCAAAAATTAATTCATCTCATACTCATGCTTGAGACTCAATTTCATGCTCAAATAAAAGTTCTTCACTCTGATGGTAGTGGTGAGTATACAACTCATACGTAACAAAATATTCTTACCACTTAAGAAATTATTAATCAATTCAACTCTCCTCATACCCCCCAAAAAATGATGTATTCAAACATAAGCATCCTCACTTACTTTAAAGAACATGTGCACTTCTACAAGAAGCTTATTTACCTCCAAGTCTTAGGTCACAACACTTCTCACTTCCACATGTCTCATTAAACCTTCTATCATCTTCAAACACATGTACAAACTCTTCATTTGAGCTTCTCTATCAAAAACCTTTCATCTACTCTAATTTAAAAGTGTTTGGTTTCATATGCTTCCCATGGCTCTCTTGCTATTCCTCCCATAAATTATCTCCTTGATTCACTCCATGCATTTTCATTAAGCATTTCCTTTCTCACAAATCCTATCATTGTTATAATCCAATAATTGATAAACCCATCATTTCTCATCATGTCATCTTTAATGAAATAACATTCTCCTTCTCTTATAATCATCTCAACCCTCCATATTTTGAATCCTTCTACTCTCCACTTAGTTTCATTTATATCTCCTCATTACCAATAATTAATTCTCTACCCAACAAAAACATAAATTCCTATACAATTGCGCCAACTTTAATATAATTGAACTGTCACACACTAAGTATATAGCTAATCCAATCCCTAATACGTAACCCTCACCTCCACCCATCACAACCACTATTGTTAATAATCACCTCCAAACACAGTGTAAAATTAGATACCTAATACAAAAATAGAATTACAATATTCACATAGACGTTTGAGCACCTTTCTTTTTAGTTACGTTTAGTAAGCGAATATCTCCTTTGGTGTCTTGTTGTTGTTGTACATGTATGATAAATCGAAACCTGATGTTTCAATTGATAGATTTAAAGCTCGCCTTGTAGCATATAATTTTAATCAAGCTTATGACATTGACTATTAAAGGACCTTTAGCCTCATTGCCAAAATGCATATCATCTGATTGTTGCTCATCATAACTATTTATTTCAGTTGGCCAGTCCTTCAACTTGATGAAAACAATTTGGAAACATATAAGAAAATATTTATACAAGGCAATCTTCAGGTTTTCAAGATAATCAATATACAACATATACATGCCAACTCCACAAAGCCATATATGGCTTAAAATAGGAACCAAGACAATGGTTTCTCACTTTCTTAAATCATCTTATCAACAAAAGAATGAAAACTAACACAATTGATCCCTCCATTTCATCTTTTATCAGTGATTGTGCTTAGATTTCCTTAATTAAATATGTAGACGATATGCTTATCATTGAAAAAGTACAATTTCAAGATCAAAACCCCATTTATAATATACAATTATTCTCCAATTTAAAGAATCTTGATCAAATTTTTTTAGTTTCTTGACATCCAATTATAGACCATACCAATCAGTTTCTTTCTTAGCCAATTGAATATACTCATGATGTTCTCTTCCCTCTGTGATTTTAATCAAATCCTATGTAGATTCCAACTATAGTCTTATATCCAAGGAATCCATTCATTCTAATCAACTTTTTGATTCTTTATAATATTGAACAATAACTAAACCGGATATCACATTTACAATAAATCATCTTTATTAATCCATGCACATTCCACTCAAAAAACACTTTTATCTTCTCAAGAAAATTCTCATATATCTCTAAGAAGCATCTCGTTTTAGACATTCTATTTATGAAGTACCATTTACATGGCATTCATATTCAAACTATAACTTGGTGGTTGATCCTTTTGATCACAAATCTACCCCCAGTCATTGCTCTTTCGTTGATAGCAATCTTGGCTTATGGAGTCTTAAGAAACAATCACAATGACTATGTCTTCCATTGAAGCTAATTATAGAGCCTTAACCGTTGTTGCAATCAATATTATCTAGCTTTGCCATCTTCTACAAGTCTTCCAAATACCCATACATACTCTCATTACTATTCACTGTGACAACACTTTAGCTACGACCTTAGCTAACAACCCAGTTTTTCACACCATAACCAAATACATTGAGATGTATTAACACTTTATTAAGGACCATGTACACAATGTTTTGCACATTCACTCCAAAGATTAACCAACAAACATTTTTATAAATACTACCTATGTATCATTTGCAACAACTTTGAGACAACTTGATCTTCCAATCACTTGTTAATCAACTTGTGAGACAATGATAAGAGTACTCAATTTGTTCTAGTTAGTTATGATATGCTTCTCTACTTTTCATCCATTGTTGTCCATTATCTGCATCTTGTCCTCATCACCATTGACTATGATTCTCTACCTTTTTCAACTTTCTAATTCTAACTTATTCTAGAGTAATGATAGAAATATTTTCCCTTTATTTCTCTATATTTATTAAATAATGTTGTATGCAACATAATAGTTGATTATATGCAGAATGGTTATATCTATACAATAGTCTGATTGTTTCTTTTTCTATTAGCTACAATTTATTGTCTTTTTCATATATCAACTTCTTTTTTATCACTAACGTCTTTATTAATCAATCCAACCTATTTTTTCCTAATTATTGAATCTCTCCTTTTATTATTATTATTTGCTTCAAATTTTTATTTTCAATTCAAATTCTTAAGACCATAATAGGTGTTTTGACTGATCTTTTTTATTAACATACAACTATATATACTCTTATATTTCACCCTAAATATTATATTTTTCAAGTTGCTTAATTTCAAATGGTTTATTTTTAAATTTTTATTTTTAAAATAGCTTTAGTTCTGAGTAACTAGAATATGTTCACTTTATTAAATAAAATTATTTTCAATTTTGATAACTATGACATATTGAAACATGCAATTGAGCCAATACAATTATTACATTTACTGAACTCATCAACCTAGACTAGCTAACTAGCCAACCCCCCCAGAGAATAATTAGTGGAACATAACTCTTCTTAAGAGAAGAATAACCAATTCACCCTAATTTTTATTTTTATTTTTGAGTTTTAAATATGTAGTGGAAAATGTACAATACTATTAATTGAATCAATTAAGCTTTATTCAAATTGAAGAAGAATAAAGAAAATAACATGAATCATAACTACTATATTTACTTATGAGTTGAATATAAATTTACAATTCATAATTTTAATTTGAAATTTTTATGGACTCAAAATTCTGGTATCCTTAAAGCTAATATTATGGCATAATTCATGGCAGATGTTGTATCCTCAACATTATATTATTGTCTTCTCAATTTCTGAGATACCTATAACAGCCTCTACTATGATTCTCACGTTTATAGCAAGTAAATACCATAAATTCTAAGGTTTCAACTATAATAAAATTTTCCAACTTGGATGCCTTTGGATGACTAGTGATGATCGACTTAAACTATCTTTAAGAATACAATACATGTTGGACAATGATAAGATAATGAGATGAAAGGTTGAGGTTTGTTTGCTTCTTTTTTGAGACTAATAATCAAGCAAGAGATTCATGAAGAAATTTTTAAAAATTTTAAAGAATTTTGGAAAAATTGTTGAAGGCCAATAAATAATGAGATGAAAGCATGATAAGCTAAAGATGCAAATGGCCAATCACATAGTGAGTATATGAACAAAGTAGATGGCTCCATATGCAATTTCTAAGAAGACAAAAAACTCAAAAGAAGTAAACACCTATTAAGCTTTTGAAGTGAATTCTACTAGAACTGATTCATTCTATTCATACCAAATGGTTTAAAAATTAGAATGAAAGGTCAAAAATGTTAGGTTAAGAGAGAGCTTGTTATTATTTTAGGAGTCATTTAAAATAAATTTTATTATTATTATTATTATTTCATTTTATTTATTTTTTTAATTTGAAGTGAATCATGTTTGTTAAGTTAAAAAAAAATAAGATAATTTCTAAAACATATATATATATATATATATATATATATATATATATATATATATATATATATATATATATATATATATATATATATATATATATA